>LQNK01001355.1:168209-235678 GCA_001586405.1 Phoebis sennae
GGTCAAACCTATTTCCATAGAAAATAATAAAAAAACTAGGTAATAAATAGACTTGCACATATATCAGGGGTCCTGTGGCTGTCATTTTTTAATCTTTTGTTGTGTGCCTCTAAAAAATACAGAAATTAGTAGCCCACGCGTGCGAAGCCGCGGGCGGAAAGCTAGTTTCTAATATTTGTGTATAAAAAATAAATCTTAAGGCTTTTCTCTTGACATAATAAAATAAGCAAACCGATGTATGTTATCTTTTCTTATATAAAAATAATTGTATTTAGTTCTCATTACAGTAATTACCGAGTAACGAGTATTTAATTAAACAAATCTTTTTCAATCAATCTGCTTACGATAAAAATGTAAGCTTAATCTTAAAATAAAGATAATTTTTTATATATGATATAATGGTCATTAAGTTTATACAACGTGAAAAATGTTGCACTAGTATTGTTTGCACAGGCCTCTATAAACAATATCAGACCATCTGCATAGTTAATGTGATGGTTAAATATTGTTATCAGATGGTTTACACGCGATCATTAATTATTATGAAGTTTTCGTTTATATTAATGTTTAATTATTTGAGGGTATTTATAAAATATTTCTACTCTTGTCATTACTTTGTTATTACAAATAAATAAATACAAATAAATAAATATAATGGGGCATTTAACATTACACTATCTCGTCCCAAACTAAGCAAACCTTGCACTATGGAAACTAGATAACTGATATACATTCGTAATATAATTTTATTTTATTTAAGGATGTAAGGATTTACCTAGTTACATTAACACCCGGACAGTAGAATATTAAAATATTCATCACATAATAATTTTCTACTCGTGGGGATCGAACCCACATCCTCCGGCGCAATAGAACATTGAACATCTAATGCTAGGTCATAGGTGGAATAATCTTTGTTTATTACAACAGATTAAATCATTTTTTTGTCATGTCGTAGATTAGAAAAGAGTTGATTATAAGTACAAACTCAAACTTTCTATTAATCAATAATTTGATGGACAATGTGTTATTATTTATAATTATCATAGTAAATATATGTTATTATAATTTTGATGATAAAGAAACTAACTAGTGTTTTCCAATTCTGAGCACTGTCAATCTGTAAAAGACTATTCTATGATTGATGTATTCTGTCAACAACTTTTTTATTTAATTCACGACAATCTTCGAATTACTCTCTCTAAAAATTTTAGTAAAAAGTTAGAACTAAATCATATTACGATTGTAAAATCAGAAAGTGTAAACATTGTTTTATAAAATCGTTGTATAATGTATAAAATGTAGTGGTAGGCACGGAAAAACTCGAATGAGTTTATGATTGTATCATTCTAAGATATTTGTAATTAGTTATAAGATGCAATTTTTTCTTGTTTTACTACTTTATATTTAGAGTACTGGCATGATTCAAGAAGTAAAATCTCCTTGAAAATAAATAAAAATGTTACTTAGAAAATTGTTAGCCAAGGAAATAGTTGAAATTACTCTTTGTTAAATACACGTCCACTAAGGATAAATTAATTAATCCCATAATTACACCGCCCTAAAGACGTTTAAATATTAAAATACATCCTTATTACTAAAACTTTAACAATTATAACAAAGAATAGGAAGACCGCAATAAAATACGGACATTTAAAATTAACGAACTATCACCGAAACATCGTAATTGCCTATAAAATATTATTAAAAACGCGTAAAATGTTGGCTGTAAAAATTAATGTTATTGGCCAAGTAAATTATGTAGGCTTTATTGTTATTAGAATTTAAAATGGTTACATTTGAACGATTCTTGTGTTTATTAGTTATTTTTGTTAAAAAAATTTAATACACCACATTTTATTTTTTCTAAACTATGTACTTAGTTAAAACCTATGGAATATTAAATTATTTTATTGAAGATTTTTACACTATTTCGACAGTTTAGTTTAAGCTACCTGAGTACTATTTGATCGTGATTATTATGAACACGTAGTAAATTAAATAAAGTTTACTAATACATTGTTGAAAAAGTGTAAAAAGTCCTTAATTCAATATTTTATTGTGACAATACAAAACCAAAAAATGAAATAAATAAAAATAAAAATTATTTATTTGATCACACTAAAACACAGATATAGGAAAACAATATGTGAGGTTTTGTTATTCTTTTTTACTTAACTTATTAGTATGGTCAGTCTTACAAAGATATTTACTTAAATTAACATTAGTCTGAGAGTTTTAAAAACTAGTCTATGGACTGCCTAAGGTTGTAAAAGTTTATTCTTTGTAACGTAGACAATAAGCTGTAAAAATGAATTAAGGATTTTTTATCCTTTCCACCATTCATAACACTTTTGCAAATACGAAAGAAATTAATGACGATCGATGACTTTTACATTCAACATAATATAACCAACATGGACAATCTAGCAACTGAAAAGCTTTAAGTATTTCTGTCTGTCTGACACTGAGTTTATAGTCATTGCGAATTCACCTCATTTTACCCAATTTTTTACTGAACATAAAATATATTTTCCTGAAAAAAAAGATAATATGGTACCTACAGATAGAGTTATGACAAATCTATCTGTAGGTACCATATTATCCACGCTTTACGCTACACCCTGTAGTGTCAGCTTTAATACCTAACAGTAATATCTACGAATCACCCTGTATATCCCAAACTTAAAACAAATGATACTTCCAATCTTAGACATCTAACTGACCATGGTCACGGTAAAATTTAAATAGTCATAGAACTTAACAACATCAAGTGAAATGCATTAATGTCAGTACTAAATAAATCACTTTGCTCGTAAAATAGATGTTTATCGAGGGCTAATTTCGATTTAAATGGTCGTAGGTAACATGTTGAATAAACAAACTAAATTACTTTGGTATTATGGTATTAAAAATTGTGGGATATTTTTTTAGTATTTTTATAGGACTGGTCTAAAATGGCGTGGTACCGAAATAAATAAAAAAGAATTTGAATGGACGTTTAACATTTTTAATCGCAGCTCATACGATAAAATTCTTTTATGGCAAGTCGAAGCAAAATGAGATAAATCTTAGTAGTATTATAAATGCGAAAGTTTGTGAGGATGTATGTAAGTTTGTTACTCTTTGACGCAATAATATGAAGAAACTTGGTATACATATAGGTAAGGGTTCAGAATTCACTTTTAATCCCGGAGTTGCTACGGGATCAGAAGTTACTTCCGTTATAAAACAAAAGTCATACTGAAGAACTTTTAGTGTTATTGTGTTGAAAATAATTTGCACTTAACTTATTATGCACTTACAATGTCTTTAAGTTAACAATAATTGCTTCGCTTTTTAATCACACCTTTTCTTTTGTTTCAGAACTGAAGTATTCGAGGGGTGCAGTAGAATTTTTAAAGATTAATAAATATTTTATATTTTACTCATTGTTTTTATATATGTTTATATACATCCCTACCCATCTCCATTTTTATATAACGGTTGAATTTTTTATAGACGACGAAAATCTATTTTTATTAATGGAAGAAGAAGATTGAATTTCTTCACAAGTTCGATTTATTATATACCTGAATTGAACAACAAACTATAATAACACAATAAATAAATAATAAATAAATATTCCTAGACATTTTAAACAACGCCATCTAGTCACAAACTAAGCAAAGCCTGTAACTGATAGACATACTTAAATATTATTTTGGTAATACATACCTACTAAGTATACATAAATTAACACCCAGACAGTAAAAAAATACACTGTTAGTCATATCATAATTTTCTAATCGTGAGGATCGAACCCACACCCTCTGTTGCAATAGACCATTGCTGTATCCACTGCCCCAATCGGGTCTAAACTGTATTCAAACATTTAAACGTATTAAATTCTTATTTAATTGTTCCCAATTCAGGGGTTAATTTCAACCGTAAACAACTCACTTAATTCCTTAGTTATGGTGTCCGGTATGACATGGGCTGTATCTTAATTTAGATAAACTATAATTATTCCTTCACTATGATGTTACAATAGTGTAATTTTCGTGAAATGATAGGCTAACATTCCCTTTTTATAGCATGAGATTTTATCAGTAAAAGCGACGTTAGGAAATAGGGAGATAATAAAAAGGTAATAACTGTTGCAAAAAGTAGAACCGATTTTCTGACACTAAAAATTATTTTATTTTTTTATTGAAATTTATTTCAAGCCTTTACCTATTTACAATTCAATAAGAGTTCGCACCGACAACTAATAGATTTTTAAAAAGTTAACTTTAAAATATCTAGAACCGATTTTCTCACACTAAAAAGTATAAAATAATTTTTTATTTTATTTTATTGGAAAGCCCAATTGTTTTATTTCACTTCCTACCTTAGAAAGTTAGTTTAAAAAAATTATTAGTTCAGATAAAACTTTTACAAAAATCAAAATATATTAAAAATTCATAGTTAATAGCTCCCAATTTAAGGGTAATTTCAAACTATAATTATACCTCCACTATGATGTAACAATTAAAATATAATTTTCGTAAAATAGGTCTACATAAGTTTACATTACGATATAAGATTGTATCAGTAATCTGTTGTTTATGCATTATGGTTAAGTTGGCTTTAGGAAATTGAGTGATAATTAAAAACTGATAACATCATAAGGGCAATTTATTTTTGTTCCAAAAGCTTAGCTTGACTTCCTCCCATAAATATGTAGTTTAAATCCGGAAGGATAAATAACTCCCTTTAGCGTAGACTTGTACTATTTTTGAATACAATTAAAAAATGTTTGTTTGTTTATTTTAACACTAATCACAGGAACTATTATTATATTGGTCCGTTTAGAACTAAATTTTAAAAAGTCACCTATTTACTGTAACTCACTTCTACAAATAAATATTATTTCATTTCATTTCTTTATTAGATAGATCATTATTCGATGAAGGCTATATTATAATTAATATCATGCTATAGGAGCGAAGCTAGTAAAATTATATAATTCACCCTAATGACGTCATCTTCAAAGTTTTTTACTCATGACCTCGCAATTTAACATAGCGTCAGAGAGAGGTATAATAATTCTACTGTTATTTATTTCAATAAACTTTACTATAGCTCCTATTTAGGACACCACCACCGTTACATAAACAACATACTTGAGAACTACATTTTTTACAAGTCAGTTAAGAATAACGATCCTTCACCCACCCAAAACTAGGCATACTTAAACCTCAATTTACACCAAAACCCGACCAAAATTAATACACCCGTTAGATATTATCTGTAACCTACCCTTATCTGCATGTTGTGGCATGCAACCATGTTAACAGGCCAAACCGGTCAAATTATCGCTTTCACTAGCAATAATTAAGATAACCATATAAATATTTATAGAGGGCAATTATCAATAACATCTTTTCATTAAAAATGCAAATTGTAGTTGGTAGCATTGGGAAATTTTTATTAATAAAATATGTATTATATGCATAATTTAACACGTAATTTGATTAAGTTGTAACTGATTGTAATGATTAATTAATGAAGGTGATTGAAGTATGGGATAGTTAGTGATGATTGTCATTTCATTTGCTTTTAATTAGAGATTGTAGCTACAGATAAATATGAAGGGAAAATTAATCATTTATTCGACTTATATTGGGTCAAGCTTGCAACGGGGTAATTTGCATCGAATAGTTATTCCGAGAGTTTTCACAGATTTTAATTTTTTGGGGAAGCGTTTGAGGCAAGCTGAAAACTTGTCTAATGCCAAATATTATTCCCAAACATGGAACTATAGATCTGGCTGGTGAGTAGCGAGGCTTGTTTAGCTCTCTCAGGGAGAAAGTCCCATCAAAAACGTTTTTTGAGAAAATTATATTTTAGTTCTAAAAATTATCCTACAAGTTACATCTAATACATTTTTTATATACTTATTTCTGTTTATGCAAAATGTTTTTGAACACGCGCGTTTAAAACTCGACTGATCCTGTTGTAGTCGTATGTTTTTTTTACTATTAAACATGAAACTACAACATTTCGGGGTTTATTTAGAAGAATTTAGGTAAGCTCCGTTATTTACCAGCCAGGTCTGTGTTTCCATGTCGGGGTATAATAGAAGAGGCATCATACAAGTTTTTATCTTGCTTCAAACACCTCCCCATAAAATGATTCTAAATCTCGCACGAAAGTTAAGGTTCGTCGTCGTCTCAGCCACAGGACGTCAACTGTTAAACATAGGCCTGCTCCAAAGATTTCCAGAGCGACCGACCACCAGCGGCCTGCATCCAGCGGCTCCCCGCCACCCTCTTCAGGTCCTCTGTCCATCTTGTTGGAGGCCACCCTACACACGTTATGTTTTACTTAGGAAAAAAAGTGAGCAAAACATGAAGTTTGATGAAAAAGTTTTGTAAATATTGAATACATCCAAAACCGAGAGACTTTTATTAAACTTAAAATATATCTTTCTGAACCATTTGCAGGTACCATATTATCCACTTTTTACGCCCTGTATAGTTCAAACTTAACTTAACATATTAATAATTTATTTCAAATTTAACGGTCCAACCTTCCCTTATAATCTACTTGCCTAACAGAGCATATAACCATTAGATTAACAATTTAAAGTTAAAAAGACGTATAGTTCAACACGTCAAGTATCACAGATAAGATGTTATCAAGCCTAATTCACACCGATCTTTTTAACAACTTTTGGGAATTTTAGGCTCGAGTGATCATTGCATTAGAATTAGGGTGATTAGGTAAATTAGGGTGAATATACATATGGTCATTTGAGTTTGTCATATAATCTTAAAGGTAACGTAAAATATTTACCAAAAACGTTTATAATTATAAACGTTAAACACAACCTAATTAGGTTGTGTTTGAACAGCAAATTAAAGGTAAATATTTTAATTGTTATCCATATTAATTTTTAGTCATAATATAAAGCTTGAGAGTTGTTTTGTTTGTTTGAATGTGCTCGTTTCGGGAACTACTGGTCCGATTTGAAAAACCTTTTTGTGTTTGATAGACCACAATAGGACTATAAATCTTAATGCTACGGGAGCGAAGCCATGCAAAGCTAGTTAAATATAAATATTTAAATTGTTCACATTATCTTTCTTAACAAAATGAATCTTTGAAGACTTAAAACATCATTAAAAAATCGATCCAAAAAAGGAACAAAGAAGTGAGATTATTCACGAACACAATATCGATGTACCCGCAATTAATTTACAATTTTTTGCATAATTACGGTAATAAATATTAAAACAATATAATAAATAAAAATGAGTCAGATAATCATTGTAGTGGATAAAAAATGTAATGATCCGATAGCACCTGCGAAAGGACATTAATTTTCAGCTTGAAGATGGCTTTAAATGGGGTAATGATTTTTTATGACACAAAAAATATTAACGGATATTAATAAACGAAGCTACATTGCATACATAGTGTTAGTAATATTTCTTTACAGTTATTTTAATAGAAGTAGTAGTAATTTCACGTTGCAAGAAGTTTAGTTAACAATTTTTGCTTTCAAATGTCCCATAACAATTGTCAAAGTTCAATATAAAAGATGGTTGCATTCAGTATTTAAATTCATTAGTAACAGTTCCACCGTGGTGCTCGAACGTCTTATGACGTCACGAATCTAGACCCAGCTATCCTCAGTTTGGAAATATTCATATGACTAGCTGTGATATGTGATCAATTGATCAGCTATTGGCCAGTTGTGTAGAATCACAGTACAATTCTATTACGATCAACATAGCTGTAAAATAGGAATTAACAACAGTTATAACTTCGCTACCAGGAAACTTGCACAAAATCGCACCGAGTGGACCATCACAAACAGAGCTGTTCTTAGTGGTCACGACCCTCAGCTATGAGGAATCGACTCAGAAGAACATAACTTTGCTAGGCACGCGGCTTCACTTGGAATTTGGTGGTCAATAGAAAGTATCACCTGACCCATCATTTATACCTACGTGTAAACGAAATTTCACCAAAATCCATTCAGTACTAGCAGCGTTATTGACATACAAACATCCAAATTTTCACATCCTTACTTAATGTTATAAATGCGAAAGTACCTCTGTGTGTCTCTTCTAAACGCCCTAACCACTAAATCGATTTGGATGAAATTTTGTACAGAGATTGTTTGAAACTCAAGATAGGACATACGGCAGGTTATGTCCCGCAGGGCACATCTTCTTTATAATATTAGTATAATGTCAAATATCCTGCATATTTGAAAAAAATGTTCTATTTTATTTTTTGTAAAAATATTTAATTTTATTTTAGAATGATGAATGATGAAAGAATTAAGTAAAATTAAAACTTATTATTTATGTCGTACATCATCATTGTTACATCTGTTTTTACTAGATTCCGAATAATCAAGAAAAAGGCTTAAAATCCTTTAGGACTGCGATACAGGGGCAAAGGGAAAAGTCTTCCACGGGTTGCAAATAAACCATGATGCTATAATCGAATTAGCGGCCACCTCTCTGTCTTTACAAAAATATCGAAGCGTGATCCATTTTTATTTTAATGGTTCCCTATAAATTATGTATCTGGATTTGTATTGAATTTTAATATATTTAATTCTATGCTATCTTTAATTCTATAAAATAGGACAAAAGAATATGTAAGTAATAAATCAAAATTTAATAACAATTAATGTTATCCTTCCTTACTAATACTATAAATGTGCAAATAACTCTATCTGAATGTTTGTCTCTTTTTCACGCCCAAACCAGCGAACTGATTTAAATGAAATTTTGTACAAATATAGTTTGAAGTCCGAGAAAGGACATAGGATATTTTTTATCCCGGAAATCCCTCAGGAAGACGAAATATATGCGAGTGAAACCGCGGTGTGCTAGTAATTAAATATACCCCAAAATATTAATGTCAATGTTAACTAAGCCGTACAAATTTGTTTTTAAATGTATTTTCAACGATTCTATTTGTAACATGCTAGTAACTCAATAAAATCTATTAAAGAGAGTGTTTTATTTTAATGAAAACCTAAAAACAAACCAAACAAATGGGTACGTAGAACATATCACCTTACTCTTACAATTTTAGATGTTTAAAAGACGTAAAGAAAAAAGCAGTAAAGAAATATGATACTTCAATCTTTACTCATCGTACAAAAAAGTTCACATTTCAAACTTGGAGTTCAAAATTTAAATTTGTTTTGAAGGGAACCCTTATAACTGGTTCGGAATTGAATTAATTAGGCTATCAACAGGTGGTTAAAATAACTCGCTTACTTGGAGGTTCTTAATAATTGCATTTTTACTTTCATTCCTGGATTCTGCCTTGGTATGGATGAGGTATTTGAGAATAACCTGATGTGAGTCACACGTCATCAAAGGCTGCTTAAAAAGGGATATGTTATCAAGAAAAGGGTTATATTAGCGGTCATTGAAAAGGGTTATATTATTACATTATACCCACCGGATTTTATGAAAAAATAATATGCCTATTAGTTGTTTAGGAAGTTAGCTAATTGGGTTCTTTAGTAAGTGTCGATTGGGCCAAGCTCGCACCGAAGTAAGTATTATATATAAGTACCACCAGCAGAAGACCGGCGTGAAGCAGTATTGCACTGTGTTACGTACGGTGAGTGGGGACCGGATGCTTGTATTCCCCTCCTGTTCTACTCCTCCCCCAATTTTACATCATTAATCTTCTCCCTATTCCTTCCCCTTCCTTAAAGCCGGCAAGGCATCTTAAACACTTTGCTGTTGTAGATGTTCATGGGCTGCGGTCAGTCACTTAACATCAGGTGAAAAACATTTAAAAAGAAAGTCATTGCATTTCATGGTCACTTTATGTATCAAAGCACATTTCATGCAGATAAGTAATTTTTTTATAACACAAAATATCAAACACGCGTAGGATTTTTTTTTGTCAGTACGCAATGATCACGAAAAGTCATCCAAAAATAACCGCACGAGTTCCAATACCATATCCACTTTTCGCTGATCCACGATCTGTAAAAACTAAGCTTTCGTTTTTTGTCTCGATTCGCTCAAACATCCCCACTCCCCCTTCCTTCCTAGTAATTAGTGATTAGTCTGTTTCTGATTACTGCTAATGGCCTGAGAAATTCTGTCTGCGCCTGACGGAAGTCATTTGAGCCGTTTCGTTTTTGTTTTTGAATGTTTAGACTGCATTAAATAACAATAACTTCTGCTACATTTCTGTACAAAAATTACAAAATAGAAAAATAAAATCATAAAAGCGGCCAATCTCAACAGAGATCAGCCAGGTGCGCAGGAGATATTATAGTACACAAGTATGTACGCAAACACAGGTGCACTCTCTATTCCTTCACTCTCATAATCCGATGGGACGGTAGACCGACACGACGGGAGAGAGATCAGGCGCAAGACTGCTTTCACGTGCTCTCCGAGGCCCAGGGTATTCCAGCACCGCCAACTTGCTAAATTTTTTAGAATTATAGAATTTTCTCAGAACAAATTATTATACTTATAAATGTTTTATTTAGAGTAGAAAAACATATCTATATTTATTACAGAAAGTTGTGTTTATTACCCCATTTATAACCGAAGAACCTGAACTGATTTGGCTGAAAATTGGTAGGGTGGTAGCTTAGAACCAGGAGTCGAACATAGGATACTTTTTATCTCAGAAATCCCACAGGAACGGGGAATATACGCGGATATAACGGGGCACAGCTAGAAAATTAAAAACGTAGGTAACAAGCAAACCACTGTTTTATTTCACATCTAAAACTTCTTATCTCCTGTCCCAAAGGAAAAACAAGAACCAAATTGAAATAATAAAACCATATACATACACATGTATATCACATAAAAGGCTCGGAAAGCAAACGGGTTCCGTTCTGCCTCAAGTTTCCTGCGCCTTCCGGTCTTCTGAAAGGTCCTACTTTGTAACGTAGACCACGTTACAAAGACTTACTTTGGAGATGTTACTTTGAAACAAAAAGTATACCGTATGGCGGACGCAGCCTTATTTGCTTTTTTGGTGTGTTATAAAATTTTATCAGACAAAAATTTGTGTGTAATTAGGAATAAGTTTGTGATAATGTAGATGTTACTTTTTAGTATAAGTTGAAATCTTATACTAATATTATTATTAGCATTGATAAAAATATTTTCTAATACAACATTATATAGGAAAGTTGTTTGTTTCCATTTATGTAATCTAATGCTGTTGATATTGTAATTAATAAAAAAGTGTGTATGTTTGTATGTTAGTAAATCAATCGTAAAAATAATATATTTGGATGGGCCAGTCTTTGTTATTAAGAAAGTGTAATTTTTGATATTTTTCTCTATAAAAGATACTATATTAATATTTTCATTTAAAAATTATGCATGAATATTAAATGTTTTACCATTGATATACCCAAGGTTTATGGTAAAATATTTAGCTACATAAAATATTTTCACGAACAGCGTGCCGTCTTAAATATGAAATGTATAACAATATTCTTCGTATCACGCTACATTAGTGAGTTGGTGACGGAATTTATGGCAGCCATTTGCAAAATTTATGACTTTGGTGAAACGAGGGGCGTCTTCCCTTTATGCTGTGCAATTTGTTGATATGCACACTCCTGAAGTAATGATCGTTTGAAATATTGAAGAACGCAATAATTACGTTTTATATATGTACTTTCGTTGGAACAAGAATTTATAATAATTATTTGTTGCTTGGCTGATATACATTAGTATTAAGTAGTAGTAGTAAAAAAATGTCTTCTAATAATGTATAATAATGTGGTATGCATTTCATTTCATTTCGTATGTAGTTCCTTCTGTTTTTAACTGTATAGCGATGTTCTAAAGTATCTTCGGGAAAATTTCATGTAAACCTGTTCAATTGTTCTTACGTAAGAAAGTAACACACATTCAAACAGTTCAAATTGGTATGATCGATTTTATGGTTGCATTGTCTTTTATTGATTGATATCAATTTCATCTAAGCTGGTAAAAGTAGGTATTTTATGCATTTAAAATTTTGTTTATTTTTTGTAAAATGTTTTTGAAGCATTTGAGCTTAAAACACGCCTTTCATTCCGAAATTACGCATGGTCCGGAAATTTCATTTGTTTTAGATTGACTAATTATTTACTAGAGCTAACTCTTTTGTTATGGTAACCATTAGCTATGATTATTTCAAATATCATCAGAGTCAACTAATATTAGGAATCTCCATATTTATCCAGTCATGCGTTGATAAAGAAACATACATACTTTATTGATACCTCACCTAAACAAAGAAAGTTTAAAATAGAAGAACTGTAGGATTTTATACGACGGATACATCTCAATGTGAGGGGCGAATACAGATATCCCCATACAAAGTAGCTTTGTGCTTGTGAAACAGTGCAAGCTATACTTTGTTAAATAGGTATAAATAAAGAAGACGAAAACACTATTTTCTTGTTTAAATGCTATGAGAGGTATACTGCAGGGGTTCATTTTGGAGCCTTTGCTGTGTGTATTTTACAGTGCACATATGTTCACATTTTTAATTGCATTTTGGGTATTATTAGACACATTCAAATTATTGAAAACCGTTAAATTTAGATACGTTTAATTTAGACTCGGAAGTAACATTTCGATTCACCAGAACTTGTTCTAAAATATGGTGTGTTGTAGTACGATAAACATGCATAGTTCATTGATGGTATCTCACTTAAACAAAAAATATTAAAAAAACATCTCAATGTGATGGTACCAAACAGATGCCCATTCAAATTCATAATAACTAGGATTTTCAAGCCACCTTTTGACCTAAGATCGTTTCGGGTTTATTATTTCTATTTTCTTGTTACTTGTTAATGGTAAATGCTTCATAGATAGGTGCAACTAAACAAAGGTCTCGTCTTAATCCTTATAGATTGTCTGTGACCTCTACGCCAAATATACCTTATTAAAAAATAGTACAAAAACTTAAACTGACGTAAATTATGATGATTGTTGCAGTGGATATGCGTCGAAGTGTGTGGGTTCCATTCCTACTAGTAGAAGATTATGATGTGATGTAATTGCAATTTTCTACCGTCTGTCATTTACAGTATGTATGTATTTACAAAAGTATGTTTAAGTATCTCTATCAGTTATCTAGTTTCCATAGTACAAGGTGTGCTTAGTTTGAGATGAGATGGCGTAATGTTAAATGTCTCAGAATATTTATATATTAGCGATATTCCCTGGCACACAAGGCTAATAAGAAAATGGTTCCCCGCGCTTTGTTCCGGGGCAAGATACAGCGTTCACACACGAACACAACCCTCTTTAATCCGGGATTTTTGCAAAGGAATAACTTCGACTCAAGGCTCGCTGGGTTTCTTTTATATGTTTGGGATGTAAATAGCAACTATTATTTATATAGGTGTTAGTGTCTGCTCTAAATTTTTATAATTCTATAGAATGTTTTATTTACTCAAGTTACAGTTTGAGGTGACTTTTGAAATATATTTGTTTTCTGAGATTTTCTTAATTTTCGTGGCATCTACGTGAAATTTTCTTACTCTTATGACTTTATTTAAGCTGGTACTGTTACATACTACTTAATGCAGACGCATCTACAAAGAGAGGGATTGGTTCATATAAGATACTCTGGAGTTCTTTACAAAATTTCTTCCCACAAAATATAAAGTACGGAGATGAAATTAAAAACAAATAGTTTTATTATATTGGTTATATTTTTACACAGCTAACTTATGCACGTCGATACGCAAAAGAAAAGATTTTATTATTTGTTTGTTTGAATTAAATAAGCTCCAAAACTACTGGACCGATATGATACAATATTTTATCATCGGAATCCTACATTGCCAAATATAAAAAAAAAAAATAATAAATGAAATGATACATCCAATGAAATGAAATACTTTTATTTCTGATATACCAACTTTATATGTTTCAAAAATAATAATATATTATAATTAAAATTATTATTACGTGTAATAACGACTTTTTTGAGGATTTATTTTAAATGATTTGTCCCATTCATAAATTTAAATGAGTCAAATGCAATATCATATTGTTTAATTAACTTATATAAATTTTATAAAAAATTGTTAGAATATATTATTAGAATCTTCAATAACCTGCACCACCAGACCGTAGAAATATTTAAAGCTTTTACTTATCCAATAAAGATGAAACTATTTCATATTAGAAGCTGTATCAAAGCTTATAAGAACGTCAAAGACTGCCGTCGGACCTTTGATGTTGCCGCCCGACGGGAGCGCACGGATTTTCATAAAATTTGTTTATATTGACCCTATTTTTTAATTTAGTGGTTATTAAAAATCATTATAATGTATAATTATGTGAATTAAAATAAGGATAAAAAATGTATAAAACAGTACAATTAAAAAAAACTGATAGATACTTTGAACATAATTAATTCGAATTTCTAATAAATAATAATAATTCAATTGATAATTTTATTATAACGATATTTTTCTGATAAGATGTAATTTGTTTTTCGGTTCATTATAGGATTTCTTCTTACGAATATGCCACTAATTTTTAATAATTTAATAATTCCTATTTATAAACATATTTTTTTCATTTATTGCAATAGCTCAGATTTTGTTGTTATATCTGAATTTAAATTTTCTGTAAAATGTTCGATCGTAATTAATGCGATGTGTGTGTGGAGAAGGGCATAACTAGATGAATAAAATAAAACATACAGCGTAATCTTAGTTAAATTAAACAGATTTTTAGTATAGAACATTTTGTTTTTAATAAATTAAACAAGCTTGGCGATTCTTTATTAAATATGCATTCCTTGTAGAAAGTTTGTTCTTGAACTAGAATCCCGACCTAATTCCGAAGTACCAGGCAAACAGAACTGGGGTGAGAGTTCAGTGGTGGTCAAGGTGAAGGCGACGCCCATTAACATCTCTATTCTTCAAACAATTGTAAGTATACGGGAAGTAATCTGAAAACAAGCAAAAAATTAACTATCAAAGGCCCTGTAATATAAAAATCCTGACCTGTCAAAATAATATTCGATGGCTTAATTGAAGAGAAAACAATATCCTCCAAAAAATAACCTTGATGAAAAAAAAATTCTTGGACAATCTTTGTCCGGAACTAAATTCCGAAGTACCAAGCATTCAGAACTGAGATAAAGATTCAGGGGTGGTCAAGATGATGTATGACTTGTATGTATCATATAAGAAACAAAATTGTAAACAATTTATATCAATATAAAGTTAAAAAAAAACTTTTAAAAATTTACTCTAAGCCACAATAGGAATAGAATGAAATGCAGTGAATGCCCAGATTGTGCCATGATGATAATTGACCTGTAAACATAGGTATTTTTTCCTCAATTAATTGAAACAATCATCCCGTAATAAATCTTTATTAATAAGACCAAACTTTCTTCACTAACTGCACTTTCTTATAGAAAGTTTGTTCTACAATTCTTCCGACCTAATTTTGAAGTACCAGGCAATCAGAAGAGGGGTGAAAGTTCAGTGATCCAGGTGGTAAAAAAAAACATTACTTCAAAAATCAATTAAAATAGTAAAAAAATATGAAATAAAAGCCAAGGAAAGGAAAAGAAAAGGTCGATTTAAAAATAATCCTTTAACTAAATGCATTTTCTTGAAGAAAGTTGGTCCCGACCTAATTCCGAAGTACCAGGCAATCAGAAGTGGGGTGAAAGTTCAGTGGTGGTCAAGGTGAAGGCGACGCCCATTAACGTCTCCACTTAGAACAACTCCGCGCCGTCTTAAGATTCCTAGTGCGATTGATCAGTTTCGATACTAGATATCCTTAAGGGTAGGTCATGTTAAATGAATGCCAAAGATAATGCACGCTTTAATCATTGCTCTATGTGCAGACTATAATAAATTGGTGAATGTCCTGAATTTTCAGGCTCAAATCTAAATCCAGACTGACTACGAATAGTAGTAGGTCATTTGTACATGATCGGTTTATGAGTCACTTTAACGCTAAAATATCTATTCGATAGCGCTAAACGCTAGACAATTGAATTTCTGAGCAAGACATTATTGTCAAATTTCGTCTGAAATTTGTCTGACTAACTCTGAAAAAATGATACATTGATTATTGACTGTTTAACTGAAATACTCAGAAAGAAGAGATCAATGATAGAAGAAAAGAGAAAATGAGAGAGAGATTAAGAATGTAAAACCCTGGATGTTGGATTTATGTCTAAATTAAAATCAATCCACCCAATTTTTGTTTACAATTAATTTTTAGCTTCTCTAATGTATATTTAAGTATTAATTTATTTTTTAAACTGAATGCACATATCATCAAACAGGACAAACAACAAGTATCAAAGTGAATAATCGCGGTATATAAAGTTTTCTAAGTAATAAGATAATGAAGAACAGCGGGGTCGGGATACGAATTAAAACGGGAGTGTGCGTTTATGCAGCAGGACGCGTAAGTTTGTTAACTATGAAATTAATAAACTAAGCTAACTCAATACTACAATGTTTGTAGCATTGTAGTATTGAGCATTCACTTACGTGTATCTCGGGTATATCGAGCTATTTTGAAGAATTTTGACTTTAATAGGTTAATCTCCATTAATATAATTGTTTAGTTTCTTAAATAACAACGAAATTGGCTCAAGGTATGAAGTAGAGATATATAGTATTTTCTTGTGTTTGTTTTAACGCGAGTACTTTCCATATTTCAAAGTAATAGAGATAACATAATATTAATCTGAAAACAATAAAAAATAATGTTTAGTATGATACAATACCGCCTGTCCTTTATTCCTTTAACTGCCTCTTCTTTGTGCTCTCTTATTAAATGCAATAAAGAATTTTTCATTTATTTATTCATTCAATAATTTATTTTACAACTAATAACACTTTTATAAGTTTTGAGCCACGATCTCCTTGAAATTTTGCTCCCTAGTACTAGATCTTACGAAGGATGTACGGGTCCTGCTTACCTAACGCACACTTTATTCCTTGTTTATTTAATGAGTGAATCTGAGACGACCTCGTTATGACGTCACTTCTAGGAGAGAGGGGGATAGAGGATATTGGCAATGAGAATTTGCACAAGTGCGAGCGAGACAGATGCATCAGCTGATACTCAATGAACATCTTAAGGTTGTCTAATGAAATTGAAAACGTGTCAATGCACTTTTGAAGAAATTTTATATTGGGGTTAAGTTTAAATTTATTTTAACGGGTTTAAATCGGGGTCATGAAAATTGACGTATTTAGTTACAAGCCACGTCAAAGTTATAATCTAAGGAGTTCTAGGTTTGATTCCTTATTGAGACAAAATAATGTATCCTTCTAAGATATTCAATCAATAAAAAAACAACTTCATAGAAATAATGAACGCGATTCAACCAATACTTATTATAACAAAAAAAAATTATTTTAGTGAATATCTGAATATATTATATTACGTCTTATTAGTATTTTTTGATACTAAGGAACTGTGAATAAGACAAAATCCTACAGATATTATAAATGCGACAGTTTGTGAGGATGTACGTATATATTGTTACTCTTTTACGCAAAAACTACTAAACCGATTATGATAAAACTTGGTACTACTTTTAATCCCGGATTTGCTACGGTATCAGAAGTTACGCGGCTAGTATTATATACATGTTTAATACCAATAATAAAACTATTTTCTTTTTAATTCTATGTATGTAAAAACTCTCGTAATATACTTAAACACATAAAAATATTCAGAATTTAAATAAATATTTTCGAACATTACACAACAAAATTCAAATTTTACTCACAATATTGTAATTCCAGATTTATAAATAAAATATATTTAATAACTTTATTTTGCCCAATAACTAATACTGTTTAATTTTCGTCTAAATTTATGTTGATTTCGTTACCAACGTAAACCCATTTCAGAGTTTTTTACATTCGCGGAGATGTGCCGTATTTATAGTCCAGATGTGAATGTGGAAATTAAACATCATTATAGTAGTAAAAAAGTACTTTAATTTTCCAAAAATGATGTTTTATGTACTTAAATAATAAACATTGTGTGTAAAATATATAATTGTAAAAATGATTTTCTAAAATATTTATATTAAGCCTGTTTCTATTCATTAAAGCAATTGAATGATATCTAATAGGAAATGAGACGAAAATAATGTTTTATCATCCATACTTTTCTTCATGGTTATAACATGGTCTTTGGGCCAATTTAGATGTATGATTAAAAAATCAAACGACATTAAGGATTTTTGTTAAGAGCCAATAATCTCATTAGGAATGACAACTAAGATAACTTAACACAATAATAAAAGTTTGTAAAAATACGTATTCACTTGACACAAGCGTTTTTAAATAGGAGCGGATTACATTAGGCTTGATCGGACTTTAATCCGAAATTTTTTGCTTATTACATAATTAAATTAATATCAATGTTCATAAAACCTAATTTCAAAACATCGATAAAAATTTTGAAAACATACAATTTTTTTTAGTATCCAATTTGGGACTTTTGATTTTACTATTTGTGATTATTTCAATATAATAATAATAATGTGCGTTAACACATCTAATAAAATGCTTTTCATTTTAACAACGAACAATATACAGAGTGCTCCAGAATTAATGAGTTCCCTCTAATAGAAAAGCTTGTACATTCTCGAATTTGCCTATAAGATAGGAACAAGCGTTTTTCATTGGACAGGCTCCGGGATTATTGGATCGGACGGACGACCTCGATCCGAGCTTTTTTTACTTATTTCCTGATTATAGTAATGGCAATGTTTATAACACCATGCTAATATCTAAACATGGATAAAAATTATGAAACATACTAAAATCTACTATTTTTCATTGTTTTAATAATAAGAAAAGAATTAATGAGTTGAAGATTAATGTATATTAACACTTCGAAAAGCATCATAATATCGAACGATATACAAAGTGTTCCAAAATGAATAATTTTACTCTAATAAAAAAAGCTTGCACAATCCCTCGCCTATAAGTCGGGCACAAGCGTTTTTCATTAGGTACCGATCACATTAGGCGGGCGGACAGGCTCCGGGATTAGTGGATAGGACGGACGACTTCGATCCGATCTTTTTTACTCATTTCCTGATTATAGTAATGTCAATGTTTATAAAACCATACCAATATCTAAACATGGATATAATCTAGAAAAACATACTAAAAATCCTATAATATCTAAATTGGGACTTTAACATTTTACCTACTTATTAATAATTATTTGAATTTCAAAACAATTATATGTTAACACATCGAAAAGCAACATAATATCGAACGATATACATAGTGTTCCAAAATGAATAATATCACTCTAATAAAAAGCTTGCACAATCCCTGGCCTATAAGTCGGGCACAAGCGTTTTTCATTAGGTACCGATCACATTAGGCGGGCGGACAGGCTCCGGGATTATTGAATCGAACGGACGACTTCGATCCGATCTTTTTTACTTATTTCCTGATTATAGTAATGTCAATGTTTATAAAACCATGCTAATATCTAAACATGGAAAAAAATTATGAAACATACAAAAAATCTTACTATTACTATTTTTCACTGTTTTAATAATAAAAAAGAATTAATGAGTTGAAGATTTATATATATTAACACTCCGAACAGCATTTTAATATGGAACGATATAGTGAAATCACTCTAATAAAAAAGTGACTTCAGTCTAATAAAAAAGCTTGCACAATCCCTCGCCTATAAGTGAGGCACAAGCGTTTTTCATTAGGTACCGATCACATTAGGCGGGCGGACAGGCTCCGGGATTATTGGATCGGACGGACGACTTCGATCCGATCTTTTTTACTTATTTCCGAGCGCCGTCTGGAAAGCCTTTTCCTCTTATTTATTGCTTATACGGAACCGGAATTGGATATTTGTGAAAGGAATATTAAGGTTTCTTATTGGTTCTTTTAAATTCATTTGAATATAAGGTTTAATCCGAAATATAATGGTAAAATTTTACCCTATTATTGTACTATACAAAATTAGTATCTTTCAGTTGGATGTTCGAAAAGGAATTTTATAACTTAGCATGATATATTAAAGAAGAGTTTAATATTTCATACTATCTTAAATTCTAGTAAGATTATTTCACTTTTCAGTTTTTTAATATCATTAATTCCTAAGAAATAAAATATATTTTACTAATCATGTTTTTAGAGATTTAAACACGCTATACGCATTTTTATTGTTTAATATTTACCATCATATCAACAATCCAATTTTCATTAAGGATTTTGTTGTCAATAAAACTAAAAAAATATTACTAGCTATAACTTAGAATATTTCTAATTGGAAATTCGTTATATTAATATTTTTTTTATCGTCACGATGTATAAGAAATAAAAATATGTGTATAAAATACAGGATGTGTAAATACAATACAATAAAAAATCAATGAACGAGTATATTTTTTTAAGATGGCCGTTTTTAATCTGGCCAATATTCGATTTCAGGCAATATATCCTTTGCTATCGGATCCTATAAACCAGGTCAAAGGAGTATTTGTTAATTTTACAACGTTTCCATTCGAATGGTTTGACATTTAAAAGGACATACAGGGTGCTCTTTTTTAATGTGGTTTTTTAAAACTTTTCAGTCTTGTATCTTTAGATGTGTGAATTAAATGATTACCAAACATACTATTTTTACTAGTATTAATAATAATACAATAATTTATTTATTCAATAAGGTAACATTAAGCCATACATAAAACAATTATATTAATATATTAAATTACATCAAACATTTTTAAAGTATATTAATGTATTAAAAACTAATCTATTTTTTATATTATAAAATATGAAGTGCCATTGGCATTATGCAATTAAAAGACGTAATCTATTTCCAAATATTTTAATTTTTTAAGAGGTAAATATATATTCCTTATTTTCATTACTTTAAAAACTATTCAAAAAGTTCAAAGCATCACATTATATTCATATCAATGTATAAAAATGAAACTAAGAATTTTAATGAATAAGCAACCGAATTAAAAATGTTAGCCCAAAAAAGCAAAACACCTTTAATTCGGTATTTAATGACATATCAGTCCAAAATCTTTTAATTAGGGCTGCTCCTCGCTTCCCCTTTAAGCACTAGGCTCTAATGAGACAGCCCTCAGCCGTGCTTCATACTTCACGTGATATATTTATAATTCATGTTTACGTTGAAAAACAAATAGAAGTTGAAGTAGATAATATTTACAAATGAATACTAAGGATTTTTAATATGTCAATGACTAAAAAAATAAATTAAAAATGATTAAAAGGCATTAAAAAGTCGATAACAGTAGTCGAAAATATTAACAAGATACGCTATTTTCTAAGAAGCATCTCATTCATTAAAAACCACTATATTCTCAAAAAAGTTTCAAAGAGGTTTTTAACAAAGCATATCATTTCATTTATTATTTAATATAATTAATATTTTTATTAAAGTATGTCTAATAAGGTATAATGAGACAAATCACTATGAATCTTATATTAGCATAATATTTCCATATTCTAAAATGTAAATCTTATAATTTAATACTTATTAGGGTTGAATCTAATAAGAACAGCACGAAACAAATGCAGCGCGTCTAATTAGGGTTAAAACTTTTCAAAAAACATGTTAAAAGTATCAATTTTAATAACATAACGACAAGCCCCCTCCTCCCCAAAGTTGACATTTACGTACTCAGCTAATTTAAACTCGAAAAACACATTACACGCAACGGGAAAATTCCCCAAAAACTTATCTGAGGAAAGCCACCGTACAATCCATCATCATTATGCCAAAACTCGGCGAAATTCAATAAAAAAAAACTTTCTTGTTCAGCCCCATCTAGCGGCGGTGACGGGAACTTCGATAACCCCCACCGGGTGGCCACCCCACGTTGTATCCCTTTTTTCCTTATCCACACCCTTATACCTGAGCTTTCTTTATCCACAGCCAAACTTTTTCTTTCTACCCGTCTCCCTCCCTCTCACCCATGCTTACATTGAGCTGCGACAACTGATTATCCGTCCCGTTCTCTCGCAAAGAAAAAATCTGTATAAAAATGAAAGTGCCGGGGCACGGCTCCGTAGACATATTGTGGGGTAATGTTTCATATGCGGAGGGGTGTTTTTTGTACACGTACAAAAAAATGTACCCCAACAGGAGCCGAACTTTCTTTTAAATATATACATTTCCAATTTCGATAACAAAGCGTAATTTCGCCGCCATATTTTTCCTTGTGTGCGTCTCGATATAATTGTTTTTGATCCGTTTTGGGTATTCCGAAGATGCTTCCTGTATCTGAACATCGACTGTGCAAGATTCACATGCATGGGTGGACACAGGCGGATTCATTAAAAATAAAAATCTTAAATGAGACCGCCATTTAGTTTCTGTTTTCACAGTGATCAAAAGATTTTTTAATTGGAATTTTTTGATCTTTACTAAATTAATAGAGCGGACGGTTCTTTTCAGACGTATTATGTGTAAATATGTACAGGTTGGTATGAGTAATTTGTACTAATGAATTGGATGTCGGAGATTTTTATTGCTGATTAACATTTTAACTTTCTTTCAATAAAAAATTTAAATTAATGTTTTTATTAATTAGAGTTTCATGTAAATGTTTATGTTTTAAATATTTCATTATTAATATTTGGTTATTTATTTAAAGTATTCAGATTTTACTTCTTACGTTATAGTACCTATTATGATAGCAATAATTCAATTACATAAATTAATCATTAAATTTATTTTATTACTTAAAAATTTTAGGTACTTACTAAATATAATGTATTGAGTTTAATATTATTTCTTTTTATTTGATTTCTATGATACATGCTGTTCAAAAAACAAATCTGAATGAAATTTGGTACAAAATTATTTATTTATAGGTGTATATTTCCTCAGTCAACGTAACAAGATCGCAGTGAACATGACTAATACATTTAAAAAACATACTAACTGAAAATACATATAATCTTATATATAAAACTGAATCGCAAAATGTGTTGGTAAGCGTATAACTCAACTAAGACTGGACCAATTAGGACAATTGTTTTTTTTAAATGTTCGTTGAAGTTCAAGCATGGTTTTTACGGCGAGAAAAATTCGAATAATTACCGGGTCCACGCGAGCGAAGCCGCGGGCGGAAAGCTAGTAATCATAAAAAATAACGTTGAAACATGCAAAGTTTCAAGCAAAAACTATAAAGAGCATTACATCCTCTACATTCTTTCTTTTTCACCGACGAAAATCCTGTGTAGGCATTTTAACGATTAAAATGTGTTCCAATAAATTCATTGTAAATGCTCTGCGATAAACAGAATAATTAAATAGTGCCCCAGTTGTTTCCTGGTTTTAATTAAATAATTTATCTACATATATATATGTATCTACTATTCTGCGTGGCTTCGCTCCCATAGCACAAGCATTGAATGAACAGTTAGGTTATGTTAAATTCTAGATATAGGTATAGAAATACGGTCTTAAATAAAATCCTTTAAAAAGTATTTTATTTCATACCGACCCGCTGCTGATACTAAATACACTACAGATTCATAATATAAATCTCGTAGGGTTCAGCCTGCGTTTGCAATGTAAGCGGAAAAAATTGATAATTAACGACATCACATAGTAACCTCAAAAATTAGTATTTCTCTACTATTTAATAGATACGTCATACAAAATATTTCCTTCCTCTTGAATCACTCTATCTATTAATAAAACCGCATCATAATCCGTTGCGCAGTTTTAAAGATTTAAGCATACAAAGGGACATAGGGACAGAGAAAGCGATTTTGTTTTATACTATGTAGTGATGTATGAAATACTTTTATAAGTTTTTGCTCCTAACGGACAGACAAACGGACGGCAAGTACCTAATCCCACTAATATTATAAATGCGAAAGCTTAGGATGTACATATGTGTGTTTGTTACTCTTTCACGCAAAAACTACTGAACCGATTACGATGACACTTGGTATACATATAAGGGATGAGAATAAAAATTTTTAATCCCGAAGTTGCCACGGTTTCAGAAGTTACGCGGAACCGCGGGGCGCGGCTAGTAAAAAAATAAAAGAAGAAGAAGATACTATTCAGTGGTTAAAAAAAGACAAAACTCATTAATTATTTTTCCCTACTTTGCCGTTGAGGACCTCATTGACGCAGTGAGTATGGTCTTTTGCGGAGGGCGTGAGTTCGATCCCTAAGTGTAGCAAATAATTATGTGAAGAACATTGTAACTTTGTACTGCCTGAGTGTCATTTATCGTTAGTATGTATGTGTTTACAAAAAAAATTCTATTAGTTATCTAAATTTGCCATAGTTTTATGATAATTTTTTTATTGATTTCGTAATTCCATAAAAGTAGACAGGTGTATAAAGTTACTTCACTTTGCAAACGAAGATAGAGCATATTAAGTAAAGTTAATTCACGCTTAAAAAGGGCGTTTTACGTATCCGATCCGATATCACAAACGATTGCTGAAATCATTAGCAGTCTTCACATATTTCCGACTAAATTCATGGTTATAGGCGGATTATTCCAATATATTATTATAAAGACCACCTTTGTACCTATCTATGCAAGTAAATTATTTTGACTTTGACTTTGACAAATCGTTATGATGGGCCATTTGCTCGATACGGGAGATATACGCAGATGAAACCGCGGGGCACAACTAGTTTTTTTAGACATAGAAACATTATTGTCCAATAGGCCTTTGGGTTTCGATGGTGACACCAACATATCAGTGTCGACTACGTGAAATTAAGGTATATATTTCATACATTTTACTTGTCCCGATATCGTCTCCGCGTCTGATACTGATATCGGATCGGATAATGTGAAAACCGTTACGATAACTCTAAAACAGTATTTGATATTGTACTAAAAACGTAATAGCCATATGCATTTTATCGAACGACAATTCCGAAGGAAATGTATATTCACACCGACACCTATAAAAACCACACTTTTTCCCCGGGTTCAGGTTATTTTGCGTTGACACTTTACGACCACAAACTATAGCATTATCGACACTGACATGCGATAATTACATGTATTCAACAATAAATAAATAAATATTCCAAGACATTTAACACAACGCTATCTAGTCCCGAACTAAGTAAAGCTTGTACTATGGAGATAACTGATAGACATTAGACATACTTAAACATACTTTTTTTTGTAAATACATACATACTATTGATAAATGAACACCCAGACAGTAGAAAATTATAATGTTCATCACATCATAATTTTCTGCTCGTGCGGATCGAACCCACACCCTCCGGCGCAATAGACCATTGCTGAACCACTGCGCCAAGCGGGTCGTCAATACTTGTGTAACGGCCATTTTCAATAATGTATCAATTATGGATAGATTGTTATGTCAAATTATATGACAATAGATAAACAAAAGTCATAGCAAATGTATCCATTAATAGAATACTGAAATCAAATTAAGTGCAAATAGATAGATTTGTCTGACTTTAGTAAGCAAAACAAGCGATAGATAGAATATTGAAAGCGGCCGTAAGTGAAATACTATGCGAAGACATTTCTCAATGCGTTCCAATGACACGTCTTTAATTCAAAAACTAAGCTGGCCTCAGGAATGGATTCTCTAAATTAATAATATTCAAATTCAAATTCAAATATTGATTTGGCATTACAAATCTTCATTATAATATATGCATAGGCTTCATTTTAAATACAGTGTGATGCAAAAAAGGCTATCACGTCAGAATACGTTAGAGTACCAAGTCCCCAACTACTGATTTTCAGTGGCCCCTCAATTGATTGACCTTTGAAATCATAATCTTTAACATCTGCACCTTGCTTCACACATATCTACACTAATATTATAAAAAGGGAAACTTTGTTTGTAATGAAAAGGCCCAAAATCTACTAGACCAGTTTTAAAAATTATTTTACTATTCGAAAGCTACAGTGTCCCGGAGTAACACAGGCTATATATGTATTATATAACATGCGAAAGCCGCGCGTATCAGCTAGTCTTAAATATTAAGATTTTTCAGTTGATTTCTAGCACATAGAAACGTATTTGTGTCCCAATAAATGATTTTCTATTCTATTCTATTCTATTTATGGAAAAAGAATTATTACTAATCGCATTGATTTTGTCTGTATATAATAAAAAACAAATGCAAACGCCTACTAGATTTAATGTCAAACATTCGGCAATTGAATACATTCATTAAGCCATAATACCCTAGTAAAAGTATATTAACTCGACACCTTCGAAAACCACAATTCTTCCCGAGTTCACGTGGGGTTGGCCTTACAACCACAACGTATGGGATTATGGACACTACTGATATATGATATTACTATTGTTATTTCTAGTTTTTAGATTACTTATTAAGTATTACATAAAAAAATATGCCTACGCCACGCTATAAAAATAATAGTTGAATACTGTTCCATTGTTGTCAATACCAATAAAAACTGTTCATAAATAGATTTTTTTCCCAAAAATGGAAACTTACTTCAAACTATAATAATCTTTTTACCAAAAAATAGAACCGACTTCCTATGAGGAAGGATAGGAAAAGTGGAAAAAGCTTTTTTTTATTTGAAATCTATTGAATCTATCCGACGTTCAATATATTTCAAAAATACAATAATTTTTTTATTACTTTTTACTACGAGGAAGTCGGTTCTATTTTTTGGCAAAAAGTTATTATTTTTCAATTTTTAGTGACCTGCAAAGGGTAATCACATCAGGAGCTAATCACAATTTAGTCTCTGAGTTAGAGTTTAATAGGTCATATTAAAACTTAACCGCAGAGCTTATTCTGTTGACTATCAAAGAGTTCCCTGGAATATCTTTCACATATCATGTGATCAGACTTTATCTAAATTTCTATGGGACCACACAGACACTACTCTTTCGAATGCGAAGAATTTTCTAAATCGGTCTTTAAACGGTGGAGATAAGCGGTATACATAAAGAATGCGGTTCAATTGAGAACCTCCTCCTTTTTTTAAGTACAAAACAGTTCCTTAATAAAAATTTTATTGTTTCCTGAGTTATGTTTTTCCAAAAATGGAAACGACTTCTTCGCGCAAAAAGTACCAAATAATTTTATTTTGTATCCCAGAACTCCTAATTAAATGCGTCCTGTGTTTATCTAGTTTTCAATCAGATCCCCTATTGATGGACATGGGAACAAAAGTTCATTTCATTTGATAGAACGTTCTGTGCGAAAATACAAAAAAGCATAGAAACAGCAACTAAAAACTTTGACTTTAAACATACAGTAAAATTAATAACCTCGCCTTTAGAAAGTCAAAAAGTAGCAAATTCCTTACTTAGGTAAACGCACGTTCTTATGGCTAATTGATATCAACAATCGATACAATAGAATACCACTTGACGTCGCACACCCCTAATTGTATTGCATTCAATCGATTATTGCATTCAATCGATTATCGTGTTCAATCGATTACAATCGAATATTTTGACGTATCGATACAATTGGTTGTCGACAATAGGAATTTAGTAAAGTGGTTGGATTAGGGGAGTTAACAAAGCAATAAGTTATATAAATAGAAATCGAATTGATTTTTTATGTGGTAATATTGGCTTGTTATTTCAAAAGAGGGGTTTTTTATGATTGACGATACAATCTTTAGCCTGCTAGAATACATCAATGTTACTGGCCGACAAAAAAACAATTCATAGGACTAGAGAAATAAAACAAAGATATTAAATAAAAACAGTAGGATATTTCATGACCGTAATTCACTTCCTGCCTTCAACGAATAGGCCAGTCTCGCACTGTAGAGTTTTCCGCTTACTGTAAAGAGATAATGGGCGCGAAATAGTAGTGACTTATAATTAAAATTAAAAATTATTGTTTAACTTGTATTGGGTCAACTTTAATAAAGCAGTAAAAAATTTAATTTCTCCCGAGTGATGTTTATATAATGTTTAAAATTTTAATTCGCAATTTAAAGATATAAATATACAGTAAATACTCTTATAATGTTTGCTTTAATATAGTAATAGGTGATCCGATTAATTAACATACATACATTAAATAATAAAATCTCGTTTACGTTCCCATGGAATATCAAAGTATCAATTAAAAAATTAGAATATATTACCATTTACGCATCTCTAAGTCACTCCCGTTCATAACATCGTAAACGTGGGAAGAAAGTACCATGAACTATCAATTAATAACCAGAATCATGCAAGCGAAATTTGCATACCTTAGCAAAAATGCAAAACACACATTGTAACGAGTAACGGACGCACTTATTAAAGACTAGTTCAAAAAGTTCTTAAATTTCACTTCCTTATAAATATTTATTCATCAAATAATATGCAAAATACTATAATTATAGGGCGAGTTGAGAAATGGGTTAGCTGTTTTGCATACGGGCGCCATTTTGAAATGCCGCATGTGCGTGTCTTCGCGCGCTCTAAAAGGTGCGTAATATGGTAGACGTTGGTTCGAAATTTGAAATTCAAATAGTTAGCATGCGTTCATATCGATTATTTTTTAATTTTGTAAATTTCACACCTTGAGACGGGTCGCGACAGGTTTAAAGTCTTTAAAAATAAAGACGTGACGCTGTGTGACGCTTTTTTTGTTCGAAGTGTAATAATTTAGTGCAATTTATGCACGTTGCTCGTTAGACAATTAGCGAGCAGATGCCTGGTGGATATTTATTTAGCCACTGGCTGTGGGAAATGGGGTTGCTTCCGTCTTTGTAATTTAATAGTTAATTTTCTTATGCAATATTCAATAGCTTATAAAGATTCTCTGATATTTCCGTTTGTTTGTAATTATAATTAGATGACGCGGATACTAACGAACATTTTAGGAATTTATTAATATGTAACACGCAATTTGTTTATAAGTACTAAAATAAATTAATTTAATTTTTAACATATCAGCGACGTCGTTAAAATAAGTTATACTTTATCAATTATGGAAAATAACGTCAGATTTATTTATTTAATAGCTAATACTTCCGCTGTAAAAAAATATAAATTTTTATTCGTCAAACATAAAAAATGGCAGGTGCACTTCTAAGGACTAAACACGCGTATAAAAAACATTTTTAATTAGCGAATTAATAATGCGCAAAAATATGTTACCCTCACCTGGCTGTAAGCTTGACTCCACAGTCAACAGTGATAAAAACATTTAAATCACTAAACCAACATTCCAAATTTGAACGCACTAAAATATCAAAAAAAAAATTAAATGTCGCAAAAAACATACAGCTGCGTTCCAATTTTAAAAATACCATTAATGATTTAGTAGGTATTATTCAAAGCCGGTTTGGCTAAAAAAGTTAAAGGGCAAACTTAATGATATGCATGTCCTACTTTCTGAACGCATTTGAGACAAAAAACTGAAAAAAAAAACAACTGTCAATGAATGGCGCGTTTTTTTATTCGCTCTCAAGGATATCAGTTACCGGGATTGCATTCATTTTAATGACAACAGGGCTGTTATTGTCTATGACTATTATGTAAATTAGATGAAGAAGCTATTTTGTAAGCAATAGAGCCACTTATCGATGCTATCTAGTTTCTAATGGCTCTTGTAAAAGGCTTTAAAAATGTTCCGGCACTTGTATAAAATTTTATTATGTGCTTATCCTAATGACTTTACAAATAATCATCCTATGAATTATATTTCTTATAATATCTTTTTAAACTTCATTTTTAAATAAAAAAATCATGTATTAAGTTCATATTCCTACTTAATATAATAAATGTTAAAGTTTTAATGTTTGTGTGTTAGGATATTCGGAATACAGATAGGCTTGATTAGGTGAAAGAATACTTTTTATTGATCCTTAGACCCCAAATTTTAAGGGAGTGAAGCCGCGGGCAGGAGATAGTATTAATTTGTTTTTCCACTTGCGTTAACAAATGTTATAAACTTCTGGGAATTATTTCTCTACATGACATGCAAAAGTAAAACCCTTATCATAATTTAGGGATTCATTATGTGAAAATTAAGGAAAACAGAGTGAACCGTAATTAAATAAATAACTGGCTATGACCCGCGGTTATACTTCCACTCCCGTAGGCTTTTCTTTTTTCATCCTATGTCTTTTCTTGGGCTTCAAACAATCGCTGTACAAAATTTCATGCAAAACGGGTCAGTGGTTTTGACGTGAACAAGAGACAGACGAAGTTATTTTCGCATTTATAATATTAGTAAAGATTAGACTATGGAATGTTTTCATAAAAAGTGCGGTTTCAATTTATTTTCAGACAATAAGAAAATCCTGAAGATAAAGGTTGTTGTTGTACATTGGATTAAAAATTATTTTTGTTTATTTGTTTGAAAGTTCATATGTAGACAATTTATTACTGCAATACTACTTATCTTCATATCTTTTTTATATTTATGATTATTGATAACAATAAAAAACCGGAGTATTTAAATCGACTAATTCAATCACTGAAAATTTATTAAAATACGATGAAATATGTAAATTAGTAGTATAAAATGATAAGTCAATTATTGAAATTTTCGACGTGATATCTTTTAAGTCTCTAAAGAACGGATATGTTTCGATGGAAGATGGTCGAGGTAAATTAACAGATTGGAAATAATGGTTAGAATAGAGTACTTACATGATGATGAATTTGTTCCTATTTTAACTTTATTTTTTGTCACAAAAGTGAACTTATGACTTGAACAAGGCTTGTTTAGATATTTTTTAATTTAGACACTTCTACAGACCATTATGCATTTGCTAATAGCATTATTAAAACTGGACCAAAGAGGTTACAACAAAACAGGCCATTCATAAAAAATAGAAGCCACATTTCAAAAACACATTCGAATTTCAAACCTAGTGTTTCCAGTTTACACATCTCTCAACCGTGTTCTGATTTCAAACCGTTTGCTGTTCTGTTGCTATGTGATTACATTTCCGCATTAACCCTACAATGCTGATGCATTTGCATAGGTAATTTTTATTCTTGCGAGCAAAACAATAACTTTTTTGCTACATTATTTCATTCAAGCCCACCTTTATTATTTTTTTGTTACCACAATGAAGAATCGTTCGTGTGTTGAGATGTTAATAAGTTTTTTCTGAATTGAAATTTTGTATTTTTAATTCTTCCGTTTTATGCAGATGTTTGGGCAAATATTATCTTTGATTAGTTGCGTAGTAGACTTGATATTTAATTTCAAGAATATTTGCGGAATACGTGCTTTATGAATATGTATTCATTTTAATTTATGATTTTAATTTATTTTATCGGTAATAAATATTTCATTATAAATTCATGATCACTAACAAAATGTGATAGCATGGAATATTAATTTTAAAAAATGATTTAAAACTAGAAAATTCGTTACCTATCATATTTTTAGTCTAATATCAAACTAACAAGCTTAAATAAATTTCACTTTGCCTAAATAAGTATAAATTGTGTTAGAAGAGGGAAAATGTATCACAATAATACAGGGGAGTCGGTATTTTTAATTTTTCTTAACTGTGTGTTAATCATTGTTTAACGTTCAAGAGGACGAAACCCTACAAGGAAATACTTAATGGGGCTTCGCAATTCGTCCCGTGCAGATAATACGCACAAAAACAGGAATTCATTACGACCGACGGGTAAGAAAAAAAAAAAAAGTATAATAGTGGACCCCAGCATCGGAAGAGTTAACGCATTAAGTGAAGTGAAGTGATTTGTGAAAGACGTATCGTGTTTTATTTTTAATTTGCATAGTCTGTGGAAATCGATATTTAAAAGTGCGTGCCAAATGTAGAGAGCAATTCGAAATTCAAATTCGCGCTAATCCAGTAAACAGTTCCAATAAAGCGTGTGTTTTAAATTTGGAATTGCAAAAAGACAGGCTTGTTATTCTGTTTGAGTAAGGAGGTTCGTAGTCGTATATAGACCCGCATATAAAATTGAACGCATTTTTAGTAAACACGCCTCATGGGGAGAGGGCGCATAGGGTCGGGATGGCTGAATGTCGCGAGAATCCATTTTGTCGTCCCTCCCCGTAAGTCGGAGGATATGAGAATTTTTAAAGCCGTCCATTTTCCTTCGTGCCGTGTATTGTATTGGAAAGATTATTAGCGTTCGTAATAAATTTGATATAACTTTTTATACATTTTTATTTATTTGTTAAGAAATGTGTCCGAGCTTAATTCGATTTATTACATATAACTCACTTTAAAATTATATTGTGGCTGTAAAGTTTTTTTACTATTATCATGTTGTGTTACTAAAAACAATTTTCATCTCGATGCGGGTAATAATTTAAATGGGTACCTATTGCTTAAGATAGTATTATTTTACCATCACAGGCATAGGTTTTTAGTTTTCTATATTAATTGTTTCCTAGTAACCTAACACAGTATTATTGACCGAGCGAAGCGAGGTCTCAAAGTATGTCTGTATGTTTGTATGAAAAACATTGTCCGACAATAAATTTTGTATTGTTTATCCAATCTTAATTAAATTTCAAAGGCAAATTTAGACATAGGATTAGAGAAAATTTTGAGTTCGAAGATAAGCGAAATCAGTGGGGGGGTTACGAAGATAGTGCTGATTTATGTAATTCTATCTATTAAAATATCTTTTCGACATTTTCTTACATACAAAAAGCGTTACCCTATTTCAAAAGTAGAGTATAACAGTGTAAAAATATGTTATATTAAAAAAAACCATCTAGGCCTATAACAGTCTCAACTACCCTTTATATTTTTTATATGTTTAGAAAAACCTTAACAAAGACACATGGGCATAGAAAATTACCACCATAAAAAAGTGAGGATCACGCGAGCCTATTCTCCCAATTACGGCCATTATCATTCCTTGTCACTCAAAGGTACACGATAATTATGAAACCGAACTGTCAAATTAACGACCCCCCAGGCCCGTAATCCAGCGATTATGCCCAATTAGAAGAAAACGTAATTTTATGTTATTGTTTCATAATAAACTTTTGTGCTGCGAGTGACATCTTATTAAAATTCAGCCGTGGGCCAATTCATGCTATTTTTCGAGTACACCGCAGGCCTGGAAGACTGAAGTTTTGGAATTATGTGCTCGTAAAATTTTTGGTAATTTGTAAGTTTATTTTGTATAGACAAGTCATCTGAGAAGACAGTTTTAAACACAATTAAGCATTATTAAACAATTTATAGGGAATGTTTAAAATGTATAGCGAACTAAAAAAATATATAGTGAAAAGTCATATAGCTGTATGATAGATTCTTTCTGAAATCAGATTTAAAGGTTACCTCGCGCTGAAAATTCCTTATCATTTATTAATCTCATATAAAAATCTATAATTATATTATTAAACTGTATGTGCGATGGTAGAATTCGGCAGCCAGCAGTATTTCAAACAATTTCTCAAAATATTATATATGTGATGTAAGGTCTGTAGGTTATGATTATCTTATATGCTAGCTTACGATCTAATATTTCTAGTACGTGTCTGTTTTGTTAGTCAGTAAAGTATTCGTTGTACAAGATATATGATATGGGTCTATACAATTAATTCGTCTGTTACCTGATATAATACATAAATAAAAAATAAATGCTACAAAACAACGCCATTTGTATTTATACACTATAAAAATACTTTGTTCTTCTTCTATCTAATAGACGCATTTCCTTTGATCAAGATAATTTCGAGTACTTGAATCAAATACACTACAATACACATCCAAAATTAGAAAATACTTAAATGCCTTTCATGAATAAAACTGCAAAATTAATAATCAAATCATATATTCAATAACTTCGTCTCCCAAATAGCCAGCGAGTGTAAACGTTTAGACCAATTTCCAAATTCTTTTCTTTTATTTCATTTCAATAAAACGCAATGTTGACGAGTAGTCAGTTGGAAGTTTTCTACAAAACACACAACATAAACGAAATAATATCTTATTACGTGTGCATAAAGTTTATTTTGGAAAGCACGGAGAATTGTATTAAATATTATCTTAATAAGGCAGAGGGAGGATCGACTGATTGCAATTACAAATAAATTTTATATGAGTTTTTCTTTGGAGGGTGCTTGTGTGTTCTTGTTTGCGTTCCTTTTATTTAGTCAGATGGTTTGTTTGTTTCTCTCTGATATAATAATACAGGGTTATTCTATATAGATGTGAACATCACGTTTTTAATTAGATCGCTAATTGTGGAATAAAATAAATCTCTTACCTGCGTATTTTTTGCGTAAAAGCTTTAAGTGCCACAATATATTTATTGTATGAGATATACGATTTGTTAAGACGTAGTAAGAGTTTTAATTGCTAAAATAAGTTTTTGTTTGTATACATTAGATTTTTAATATAATGCTTTACAATAAATACTCAATTCTTTTCATTACAATATTTGAAGCAGAATTTTAGAACATGCTTTTTAACAACGACGAATCATCATAACAAGATTTTTAACTACGCATTATAAAAATCAAAATACATAAATGGATAAGTTTTATGTAATTTTAATCAAAAATATTTAACTCGAATCATAATTTTCGGCGCACCTGAAAAAAGACACGAGAATATTACTTACGCACCAAAAACAAACTCATTCTTAATTACTTACTTATTTTTTACTCTATTTTCATATTTGTCTTTTGACCTTCTTAAAATGTATTATTTGCATCGAATAGACAGACTACCAAATTACATCTTTACATCTTTAGATTATTATAACTAGGACAAAATTGAACCTCCTATATTTTATTCCGATCAAATCTACAAATTAAGCCAATAATCGAACATCAAAGGCATTACAAGGAAATGGAAGCTCAATAGGAATGCGGTTTTTTGTCAATTCAGAATATTATTATGCCAGCATATAAAGAATATATTTCAGTACCTTACACAAATATATTTTAGTACACGATTATATATATAAGTTCCCTGAATATTTACTGGATAGAACATACTGAAAGAATTAAATAAGTTTTCTTCAAGAAGCCTTATATTTTTGTGACTGGTTCTTGTAAATATAAAATGATTCGTTTTACTTATGATCCGTACAATTACTAGGCGTAAGTCTAATCAGTACAATTATTAGGCGTAAGTCTAAACTATAATGAATGTGGCGTTAACATAACCGCTAAAGCTTCCGATTGGTTGATTAAAACCGCTCGTTAAACTTCAAGTTTTGTCACTATGACGAATAGAATGAATGTAAATAAAACATAAATTGAGTTTAAATACAAAAAATATATATTCATCACCTGTATTTTTTTCAATTATTTTATTTATTTATTGATACATATTATTTGAGATTTGCGAAGATTAACTGTATGCCGTGCCATATACAGAGTGCGGCTTAAAGAGTAGGTAATATAGCACCTGCAGATAGACGACATAGTGTAACGGCCGTTTTCAATATTCTTTCTATCCCTTGTTTTGCTTCCTAATGTCAGGCAACGCTGTCGACGGATAGCCTTTGTTATGACTTTTGACAATCGAATGTCATATAATCTGAGATTACAATCTATCCATAATCTTTGATATGTTATTGAAAACGGCCGTAAATGAAATCGAATATGATTGAATTCCAATTTCTCTTTCATAAAGGCATTATCAAACAAAATGAAGTTTCAATAGGGATGCGGTTTGTCAATTCCTATCTTAATTTTCTTCAGACAATGCATGCGTTCTCAGGGAGGCAAAATACCATTAATAACGGGATTACGGGGGCCGAAAGAATAAATTGTGGGGAACCGCTTGGGGCCAAGATTTATCGGGTGCTTAGCATAAGTTTGATTTTGATGCTTTCATTAATTTTTCATTGGTTTAGACTGAGTGCTTTCAGGCCTTACATACGTAGAGGTATAACAGCGCCTTAATTTTCCGTTTTATTTAATCATATATGTATATTCAGACCTATTGGTATAACAGCTCCTTATTTTTATGTATGTATGTTGTACATCTAATGCATTTATAAAAGTGGGTAATAAGTTCAAAATTCCTTTGATATTTTATACAAAATATATTAATTGTTTTTATACAATATTTTTTTATGAATTTACTGTCTTATAGCATCACTTTTTTAAATAAATAAGCTTTACTCATCCTTTTAAAACTAGCTGTTGCGAGCGCCTTTGTAACATAATGTTATACAACCTATGTTAATCAGGAATAATGTAGGATTCCAATGGTAAAAGAATCTTTCAAATTGGTCCAGTAGTTTCGGAGCTTGTTGAAATCAAACAAACAAACAAAAAAGCAAATCTTTATAATGTTAGAGTGTAGACTTACAATTTTAGCGAGACAAAAAGGGGCGGTAATACCCGTAGAAAATTTAAATAGGAAAATAGTAGATGAATTGTACCTACATAATAACTACCTACATATAAATATAGGATTATATACAAAAAGATAATTAAACAACGCTTATAAAACACTTATACCAACAATTGTTTTATCAATTTAGTTAAAAACTAGATCTTTCAAGAAGAAATAAAAATTATTTTACACGTTAATATAATTTAAATTAATTTTAGCACATTTACGTGGAATCCGCAATAAATCGATTAAACGGTGTTTAATCAAAGTTCCGCAGACATCTCAATCACGTTTCCGCAAATTATTAGCATTAGTCAAACCAAGACTTTTCTGCTCTATATTTATAAAGAGCTGATAAAACCTAAAACTCTTATAACTTTCTTATGCTTTCATAATTAGCTATTGTGGTAGAACCTTTTTTTACACTTAAGTAAGTACGTAAGTAATGTCCGTAAATAGTAAAATATTGAAAAACTCTTAATCTATATTTGATTAAAACAGAATTTACAATGATTCATTTATTTTATCCTTGAATATAAGTCTATATATTATACTTTCGATCTTTGAGTAAATATCCAATATTTATAAAAGTTATAACTTTCAAAATGACACGCAATTCATTTTACTATATATGTAATAATAAATATCAAGAACGTTTGTTATTAATAATAATGATTAAATAGAAGCAATTACTCATTGTAAATTCAATTTCTTTTCATTGTATATCCAAATATCAAGTAAACATTCAAATAATATTTCAAACAGACAGCATAAAAATGAAAATAAAGTGGATACCGAAGAGTATTAACAACTCCATATAATTCCAAAGGTAAGAACAAAAGAATCCGCGGAGCTAATTGATAATCACCCAACATTACCCCCGATTGCTCCGGGACCAAAATTAACCGTCCCCGGGGCACGCCGGGGCTTTACATTATACTTTAACCGCTGGAATAATTTACATTGTCGACGGTTTCGTGGAAAATTGTAGAAAATTTTTTGACGACTCCATAGTTTTGGAAAAGTTCGCGTTGTGTCACGTTGACATGTTTGGAAGTTGGCTTAAATAATTGTTTAGGGAAAATTATTTTTTCATAGAGAGATAGATAGATATAATCTTTATTTTTTTACTAGTCCATATAACAAAACAAAATAAAATTTATAAATAATTATGTAAATTTAATTACATTTGTGCTTAATAGACTGTATTGTCACTTCTGGATGGAAATGCATTGAAACATATAGAATTAAATTCAGACCATTTAAACATTTGTTAATTTATAACCGGTTTCGAAAAATCATTTAGCAGGTAGTTAACAAATTTTAAAAAAATACTACAATTTTGTGGGTACATATGTCACATTATATATAATTATATTTTTGTGACTAATCTATACTGTGACATATCTTAGCGTAGTTAATTAACCATAAATTCATTAAAACATATTTCCTCGTTTTCCATATAAGTACACCGAAAACAATAAGATATCCAATACATAAAAAACCTTCTTAGTCATGGCAACACCCCATAGAATTTAATATGAACAAGCCCTGGGGAGGCCCCCATGTCGTGGGTGGCCATTTTTTTTTCATCACTCATTTTTTGTTTCTACCCACAATATTTCGAATTTGGTCATGATATGTAGGGGAACAATGTATGGTTTTATTTGATGAGCGAATGAAAAGTTTATTAAGTCTTTATGTTTAACTAGTTTCAGCCCGCGGTTTTACCTGCGTTCGTCGTGGTTTTCACGTTTATAGAAAGTAGGCTAGGTGACTTAAATTTAACTATGAGTTGAATGGATTTTTTAAAATCGACAAAACAAAAATAAAGGTTATGAATAACAATCAAATAAACAAAAATACTGTATTGTGCTAATTTATTTGGTTGTAATGAATAAGCTCAAAAACTACTGGATCGATTTTAAAAATTATCCACGAGTAACATATGTTATATTTTATAGGACATATAACAATATGCTACAGGACCAAAGCCACGCGGTTAGCGGAAGCTAGTGTAAATAAAGTGAAAAAAATTACAATTAACAAAAACAAAAATCAAAGATCAAAGTTTATACAAATTAATTTTGTTTTGTGAATGATTTTTTCTTTCATTATTTAATTTTAATTAATTAATAACAGGGTACAAAAGTACCCTGTTATTAAATTTTTATTGGTATGGTTTTTATATAAATAAATAAATAGATTATTTCAAATATTTTCGTTTTTCGTGGAATAAAAAAATTCAAGGTATATTACTAAAGTTAAAATCTACTCTCGTAAAAGGCGAACAAATGATTTTAAATAATTATCACTAACGATGTAACTCATCATAATTTGCATAGTAAAAAGTATGGCAAGTGCGTGAAGAAATAATCTTATCTGTATGTAAAACTAAAAAACTGCAACGGAATTCCATAAAATGCACTTTCTTTGTAAACGAAGTAATTTAAGTCGATAATAAATTAAATATTCCTGGACATTTAACACAATGCCATCTAGTCCCAAACTAAGCAAAGCTTGTATTATAAAAAATAAAAATAATCAAATAATGATTATTTACTTATCTGGAGTACTTAAATGATTTATGTGACTAGTATTAATGTAATTAGAGTAATATTAATATATTTAGGTATTTGTTATTGTATAATTGAAATTGCTGCTAACATCTGACATGTATTCTGTGATAATGTTAATAATGATAATTATAACTTAGATTAATATTAATTTTATGCATGTTCTATTTGGGCAAATGTGTTGTAACCTTATAAATATTTTCTTTGTCAGCATGTACCTAATTGTCATTATGCAAATAAAGATTATTCTATTCTATTCTATTCTTTTCTATGTTTCATTTATATAATAAAACCTTCTGCTCGCGGCTTCGCTTTAAGTTTGGCGTGGATCTATGTATCCAGCTAATAACCTAACTGTATACAAAATTTTACCAAAATTCGTACAGTAGGTAGTTGCGACGAGATTGGCAAACAAATATCCTATCATAAAATAAACAACTATCCCATTGATAATATTAGAAGCTTATTAATTTTAAGCTAGTATCATTGTCAAGGGTTTGTTTAAAAAAAAAGAGGTGAATTTTTGTTTGTTTCTTGAAAATGTTACAATTTATAAAAAAATGTACTGTATCGTGTCTTGTATGTCAAATAAATGGTTTTTCAAATAAATAAACTATATTTATTTATCGTCCACCTTTCATTTTTATATCATAATCTTTTTATTTATCCTTACACATCCACAGATGAAAACTAAATTAAATTATGTATTTAAATGATATTTATTCATCATAGAACATCATTAAGAATAAAAAGTCGTTGGCTATTTAAAATAAGTTCCTTGAAATGAAGGTCTAAATTAATTCATTGGCATTTGGTAATTAAAATACTTAACTAGTTTATTCTATTAAATACCTCTCCTTTTCTGTCATCTCCTTTCTACATCCCACTATATTTAAGAGTATTTCACATTTTGAGGAAAGATATGAGAATCATTCAGTTTGATTTTTTGTCAACTTTTTTGAAGAAATATAGAAGAATGTAAGAAAAATATTAACGTGGTGAAGTTAAGAGTAAGTAAGAGAAGTGTTGTAAAAAGGAAAAGTTTGTTTGTTTTAATGAATCTAATCTAATATTTCTAATCTTCGCAACTACCAGATTTCTGGTTATAAAGAGTTGGTTTTAAATGACTGCAGTTTAGTGTAGTCAAAGACGTGTCACTAAAATATTATGACTTTGTGATTTTGCAGAAAATATTAAAAGTACAAAGCAGGCAATAGCAAAGGATTGAAAAAATATTTTTTCTAAGCGCATAATATTACGAGAGCTAGCATTTTTTTATGATAAAGCAGGCAAGCGGGGCATGCGGTTCACCTGATGTTAAGTGACTGACCGCAGCCCATGAACATCTGCAACATAGGAGTGTCGTAGATGCCTTACCGGCTTGGAGGAAGAGGATTAATAATTAATAAGGAGAGGATTAATGATAGGAAATTGGGAGAGGAGTAGAGTATTTTTTATGGTGTTTGTGGCAAGCTGAAAACTTGTATACCTCTTCAAGTACATGGAATTGTAGACCTGGGTGATGGCTATTTAGTAGGGTCAATTTTACTGTTAGCTGAGATTAGAGAACACTAAAAAATATCTAAATTAAATTTAATGCCGTTGTCATGAATTAAATCTAACCCAGATCCTCCTCCTGGAGCATGGTATTATAAAAAAATACATAATATTCTTATACTATCTTTTATTATAGGCATTACTGTATTGTTATTATATGACCGACCAATTATTTATCGGAAGACCCGGTTGGGGCAGTGGATATGTTAATGGTCTTTTGTGTCGAAGGGTTTCGGGTTCGATCTCAACGAGTACAAATTTTATAATATTAATATTGTAATTTCAACTGTCTGGATGTTAATCTATAGTATGTTTTAACAAAAAAGTATTTAACAGAAAGTTAAATGACATTAGTATCAAAGAGCTTACGCTATATAAAACGTGCTTAAGATAACCTAATTAATACTAATCAAGGAGAATCAGTGCATCCAAAACTAAGTAAAACACTTGTATCTTGGGACCCTGAGTTGGGTTTTACAATGGAACCTTGAGTGTGATGTGGGCGATTCTAAACTATATGTATAGTATGTTTAACTATATTTATCAGTTATCTAGTTTCCACAGTACAAGCTTTACTCAGTTTAAGACTGGATGGCGTAGTGTTAAATGTCCCTGAATATTATATTATACAAAGCTACAATATTTACTTATATCTTCACGTGGTGATATAATCATGAAAAGATCCTCGTATAAACACAAAGAATTTAAAGATAGAAGTGTTTCTATAGGGTGTTTATTAATTCAAAGGTATCTAATAGTGAGGTACATACTTTGATCCCTGGCATTCCCCCGATTTACGCTTCATTGAGCTTCGAAAAAGGGAGTGCATTTTAGGCCTATTGGTAAAACACGCTGTATATAAAATATATTGGATATATATAAGTATATTTAAATAAGTAAAGATCTATTCGATTTCATAGATTGTGCGATGTATTAACTAATAATTAATAAGTATTTCGTGGTCCTAAAAATAATGATCTTTTAAAATATGTTACTCCTTCATTGTGCAGTGGTATTGAAAAAGTTTCTTGATAAATATATAAAAACTTTAACGTATCTATATATATAAAACTATAAAGGTAATTGAATGACTGACTGACATAGTGATCTATCAACGCACAGCCCAAACCGCTGGACGGATCGGGCTGAAATTTGGCATGCAGGTAGATGTTATATGTATGATATGTTAATGATATATGATAGATGGCATCCGCTAAGAAAGGATGATCAAATCCCACGGGAATGGAGAAAACACATATACGCGAAACCGTGGCACACAGCTAGTTAAGACATACTTAACGGTGAAGTATATGCTTTGATCCCTGACGTACCCTCACCTACAGTTCAATGAGCTTCGATAAATGTAGGGAGTGCATTGGATCTATTGGTTAGGAAGATTTAAACACGCTGTATATAAATGAATTATATGCGAAGGTGTTTGTTTACTTTTAATCAGTAAGTATTAATTTAAGGATTACGCGTATGTTACTTCTGATTTAAGACGAACAAGTTTCATCTCAATCGGTTCAGTAGTTTTATGTAAAATAGTAACAAACACAAATACACACATACATCCTCACAATCTTTGGAATTTATAATATTAGTAGAATTATTAAGATATGCATTATAAATTGAAAATGAAATGTTGCCTTGAAATAAATGGGAAATAGGATTTATACTGATATAGTAATTATGAAAGTGCGTAGGTATTTCTTAGTACCTATTTCAAAAATATTATAAAAGAATGAATACAATTAATGAACTACTAGCTGTGCCACCGGTTTCGCCCGCGTAACTTCTGATCCGTGGAACTCAGGGATTAAAAGTAGTCTATGTTATTCTGAAACATTACCTATATGTATAGCTTCATCATAATCGCCAGCCAGAAATGATGGTCCGAAAGCTAGGACCAATTTTTGGGGAGGCGTTGGAGGCAAGCTGAAAACTTATATGATGTTTCTCCTATTATAATTTATACCCCGACATGGAACTGCAGACCTGGGTAGTGAATTGCGAGGCGTTCTTTTACACCTGGCAAGTAAGACCTACACATTAACTCCTATTTAAATATTATATTATGTACTCGAAAACTTATCGAAAACAGAGCAATTTTGTAATGTAGAATAAATAAATTTAGGAAACAACCATTAGGATTTAAATCTTGGTTAAGTGCAAAATTAGGATAAAAAAGTGAAAAATAAAATAGTTTTGTTATAGACGAATTTTTTAGTTAGTTTGGAAACGATACGAAAATATGAATGCTTTTCTTCGTTTATTACAAATAAAAATAATAACAAGTTTTGGCCAAAATTTTGTATGTTTTATTCGCAGAGATATGTTAAAATCTTTTAAGTGTCTAGGATTTAGATAATACTTATAAAGTTATAATATAAAAAATACAAGTAAGGTTTAATTAACAAAACTATAATTTATTTTGAAATTAAACTCATTATTTATATCTGCAAGTATATTTTTATTTCTTAAATACTTATCATAAACATAAGTAGGAAATATTGTAAAATAAAATAAATTAACAATTACATATTTTACTTTAAGTCAGTAACAAATAAATAACAAAGGTTTTCAGATTGCTTCTTGAAAGTTAAATCTACAAAATACCATCATAAGGTAAACTGTAATATTCAGGTTTCAAATTCAACGAGAAACTTTTTGTGTACGGATAAACTATTATGTTACAAATATTGAAACGTTTAAAATATTTCCCGCAATATTCTGCAATTTCATAGACTTACATGCATTAAATCTCATACAAAAAATCACGAACAAGGTTGCAGTAATTTTAAAGTTGTTAACGTAATTACAAGCACGGAGTTTCGTTTGAACGAGGTACAACCACTTGTACAGTCGGTACTTGGCTTATCATCCCCCAATGTTTGAACTGTTTTACCGACGCTTTCGTAGCGAGTTTTAGCTATTCAACGACAGATGGCGCTGTATATTTGAAATTCCAATAAGAATACAAATATTTTAAATTATAAAGAAAAACTTTTATGTTAATGAAACTAACAATATAGTTAAAAAAAATATCGTTTGATTTATTGCATAGACAAATTCGTTAATTATTTATAAAGTATTTCCAAAACTGGTTTACCAGTAAAAATATACAGATGGCATCAAGTTTTTAAATAACATAACGTTTTAATTTTTTCTAATATTAATAAATAAGCTTATATTTCGGGTATGATTGATTTAGATTCAATTTATCAATTATCTCTTTTATATCGAAATATATACTTCCTATTACAAAACTTGCAAAATAAAATTATAATGATAAAAAGAATTGTCGCAGAAAAAAATGTTGTAAATATAATTACTTTCAATATTATTTTAAAGTATTTTCATGCGGTCATAATAAGAATATGTTCTGCTTATTATAAGACGATTCTTATAGGAATACAAAGATAAATGCTGCGCCACTTTTTTCCAACAGATGACGCTACTAGTTATGATTATTATATTGAAACATAGATGGCACTAGTTGTGTTTCGAACATTCATTTCAAACTAGTATTTTATGATATTATTGTTAAAACTTTCATGACAAACAAAAAATGAAAAACAATTTGATGTTTGTAATCCTTTATTTTATAACATTCTAAATTCTAATAGAGATGTTGAAGTGTAACATAAATGTGAAAATACTCATAATACCTGAATATGTGTGTTGTTTTTTTATTTCTATTTTATATTTGTGGTATGTGTTTCTGAATAAATGTTTCTTTCAAATATGCACTTGTATTGTTTCAGCCCCTTTTGCCGTGACGAATTAAAAACCACTAAAAACCTATAGGATTAATAGATAAACTAGTATTGTTTAAATCAATGTTGAAATTAATCTTAAACCTCAAACACGGGCAAGACTCAATAGAAATAAAAATAAATACACCTCTCTATTTTTCTACGAATATTCTTGAAGGATTTATTTTTATCGAATTACTGAACCTTCACTTATTGATAGAATTTAAATAACGTAAATTCTACATTCGTACAGGCAAAATATAAATGGTCGATATAATCACCATTTTTATTTGTTTGTAGCAAAATTAGCCTAGTAGCCTTATTGTTGAACAGCAATCTCTTCCAGTACTCTCATCATGATATTTTGGAAGCCTTCCATTTCTGTACATTTATTTTCTTTGTAAATATTTTGTATTCTTTGTAAATGTTCAGTGCTTAAGGAATTATCGGAAATGCCAGGAAAAAATAAAACACAAAAATATGTTTATTTATGAAAGTGATAAAATTTTATTGCCAATTAAATAACAAGAGAACCCCATAATACTCTTATAAATGCTATATTAAAAATAAAAACACTTACTAATGTGAGAAATACATCGCTTGTTAAGATAGTTTAAGTTATAATTTCTTAGAATAATATTAATGATAACAACAGATATATAAATTACTATTAACAAAATGTTCAATTTACTCTTAAAATAAATAAAAATTATCCTATAATATTATATATTCTTCGTATAATATTTTCACCTTCATCGTTTTTTTCAGGGAAAATCATCAATTTCAAAATTTTTGTCTAAAACCATTATGCTACCAAACTATTATAGTAGTATAAAATAAAAATATTCAAAAGATGCAATGTATTATTAAACAATGTACAGGAAAATGTGCTATATTATGTTTAATTAATTTTTTTCTCATGCCAATATTACATTTAATGAGCGATGTATAAATACTAAGAATAATTATTGTTAATAGTATATTGTTCATATCTTTCAAATGATATTATCTATTTAATAATATGCTTAGCTCGAGTAACTCGGTTTATGCTTACATTCCGATGTCTGATAGAAATCGGTAATTGTAGTTTTTTTAAAATTTTTAATTTAAAATGATTACCTGATAGTGTGCATGGATGGCCTATGAATTAATTTTAATGAATAAATTGATACAACTATAATAATTAAATAAATATTCTGGGACATTTGACACAACGTCATCTTGTTCCAAAATAAGCAAAACTTGTACTTTGGAATCTAGATAAGTGATTGACATACTAAACTTAAACATATTTTTTTGTAAATAAATACATACTATATATAGAGAAACACCCAGACAGTAAAAAAATACAATGTTCATCACATAATAATTTTCTACTCGTGGGGATCGAACCCACACCTATCAGCGCCATAGACCATTGCCACTTCCACTGCGCCAATCGGGTTGTCGATTATGTTCTATGTTTAACTATTGAATTACCATATCTCTTATTAGAAGTTTATATCTTTAAGTATTTTTTTGCAAATTCGGCTCCTCCGAGAAGTGAATAGAATGTCTCAGTAAAATAAACTTAATTATAACTACACACATGAAATTGATTTTCATCATACTTAAATGATTTAATTTTTTATTTGTCTCTCAAAATGTAATTGACACCAATTTAATTAAAATTGACACAGTTACATTTACGGTGTGATTGTGCTCTCCTTTATCGGGTATAAAACAATCTCTGTACAAAATTTCATCCAAATCGGTTCAGGAATTTACGTCAAGAAGAGACAGACTTATACTTTCGCATCTTTAATATCAAATTATATATTTTATTGTAATATTGTTTAACGTGATCCTGATGTACTCGACGAAGTAGCGGTTCCTCGGAAACCAAAGATGTAACTATCATTGTATATATTTTGACATCTAACCTGAATGTAAAATTATGTACTTGATAGATTGTGACTTCTTGGTGGAAATGCATTTTTAGTATTGAATTAAATACTTTTTTACACTATCACTAATTACAACATATATTTTTTTCTATCAGATGTAACAGTTCGAAATATCTGTATTTATCTATAGGAAACTGGATATTTTCTGGGACAGTAAAAATATATACTTTTAGCATGAAAAGACTCAGCTGTGGTGATATTATAAATGATAATTGTGAACATGAATATAAACACTGATTATTATTAAATTCAAAATCGTAGATATGATTTTATTTTTATTTTTTGAATTTGTTGTGCAGATTTTGTGTATGACCCGGACACAATTACATAATAAAATTTTACATTACAACAAAATATGACTAGCTCTCTTTATCGATCTACAAAACAATTCCCATACATAGTCGCGATTTAACCATAGAAAACGGAACCAAACGACAGATGTGCGTGATTCTTTGATCGTAAAAACTCAGTATGCAAATGTCATTCATTTGCATAACACTAAAGTGTTCGCTTTCATTCGTGAAGCAAAAAGTTAACCCTTCAACTGCCTTTATATTTTTTACGTCTATGAATAATTAGAATGGTTCCGTGTTTGTCATTTTTTGTCGCACAGATGCAAGGAAGTGAGAAAGTGGAGGGTTAAGGAAGCTTTGTTTTTTTATTTTGAAACGTGTTGTGTGATTTGGAAATGTTATACTACTAGTATTATAAATGTTAAGTTTGTGAGGATGTACGTTTGTTACTCTTTCACGCAAAAACTACTGAATGGATTTGGATGAAACTTGGCTTACATGTAGGTAAAGATCCAGAATAACATCTACTACTTTTCATCCCGGAGTTGCTACGGGATCAGAAATCGCGGGGCGATGCTAGTACAATATACTTTATTTAGCACCACGATTATAATACACTAGCAGGCCTCGCGGTTTCATCCGCGTAGCTCAAGATCCTATATCAACTCCGGGGTTAAAAGTAGCCTATATGTTATTCTGCACCGTTATCTATATGTATACCAAGTTTCATCTTATTCGGTAGTTTTTTATTAACAAACACACATACCTACATACATTCTCAAAGCTTTCAAATTCAAATATATTATTTAATTTAGCATTTGTAATATTAGTAGGAAGGATTAGACATAGAAATTAAACCGAACAATTTTTATATATGGACTACAAAAACTGCCTTATAGCTTGAGCGATCTCTTACAGCCAACCTTTGGCTCGGATTATAAAATCATTACAAAAGTCACATTTAGGTATAAAGTTAAAATGATTATATAAATATTATGTCATCGAATTAAAAGTATCATTATTGTAAATGAAAAAGTACAACATTTTGATCATATCAATACAATGAAATGATGTAATATAAAACATGGTAAACTAACATAGCATTAATTAAAAATTCAGGCACAATTAACACTACGCCATCTAGTCTCAAACTAAGCAAAGCTTGTACTATGGACACTAGATGACTGATAAATATACACAAACATTTTTTTTGTAAATACATACGTACGATAAATTAACACCCAGTTAATTTAATTTAAATAATATCTCATAATATAATAACAAAACTTCTACGAACAAATCCATCAAACGTAATTACTATCAGTGTCTTATAATGCTAAGCCTACACAATCATCCATAATAATTAACTTGTTGCGGAGGTGTTGCCAACTTCAATATTGATGAGATTTATAATAGGAAGTAGACGGGACTTTAAAACAAAGTAAGGTAAGGTAAATACGTAAACAAATATAAATTTGTATCCTCATATTGACATTTTAGCAGAATTGACTGACTATGATTGTTATTAAGATTAATAAAAATGTACATCTTAATTTTTTCTTAGCTTAATAAATCATAGTATTTTTCAAAATTTCGTTTATTTAACCTTTAAAAAGTTCGTAAGTGCCAAGATTTCACAAAACCAAATTGCCAAATTGTTATAGTATAACGTCCACCCAGATTCCTTTAGTCTACATTGTCATTAAGTGAAGAATTTCCAAGGAAAAGCAATCAAAAGATTGAATGACGCTCTGCGAACATTTTACAAGCAGAATTCTCTCAGAGCACCAGTAAATAGGTAAAACTATTTTTCATGTCTCGTCAATGTTAGAATTAGAGACAAAACATTTCAATCTTTTATTTTTCACAGTTTTATTTAGTTTCTAAGAAACCACATGATCCTATGAAATTACAACAAACTCTTTTAAAAGTATTAGAATATAAAATTAACAGAATCTTTGTAATATCTAGTTAGATAGAAACTCTGTATTGTACAGTAATTACAGAGTAATACAAAAAAATTAAAATCAAGTATTCCGTACAATGGGCGGCCTTATCGCTCTAGGCGATCTCTACCAGGCAACCTTTAGGCGTAGGACAAATATTGCAGAGGAAGCAGGTATTGCTAAATGCACAAGTCACAAGTATTTAGTTACCAAAACCTAGGTAAAATATAATAACAATTTTTGCGTAATTTAATTACAAAAAATCAATACAAAACTAACACAAAGCACAGTTTCTTACAAACTAAAAAAAAACAAATTTAATCCGATCTTTGTAAGACGGTAACCATTAAATTAATTCAACAAAGACGTCAATAAATTTGCATAGCAGTAAAGGGTTACATTGAATGACAACCGATCGCGCCTTGGGAACATTTGAATTTGAATTCAATTATAATTTATTCAAATTCAAGTACAATGCGTAATTTAATAATTTTAATGTTACTTGCAGCGTCATTGTTGTTATGATCTTTGGGTTTAAGAAAAGGGTACGGGTTCGATTTTGTTACTTAAGTTTGTATTTATACAAATGTTACAAAATACGTGGAACAAACAGCAAAATTTTGAAATTAGATTTTATTTTTATTTTTAGTCACATTTTAGGGCCCAAGGTAAATAAAAAAAATAAAAAAGTGAATTATTTGTACACATATTTGAATAATGTTCTTTGAGAAGTTCCTTAACCTAAGTGTATATAGAATTATTATAGAAATTACTTGTTAGTTTTTTCCACGTCATATTTTGATTTTCACAATAGATACTTTGATTATAAAATGTGCCTCATAAGAACTTAATAATTTACAAATCTTACACATCTAGAGATAATTCATAAAAATTGTTTGAAATCTCAGATCATTTCATTTCATGTTTTGTTAATTGTAACGTGTTCTTTTTTATTTTAGGAAGCTATTTTTATTGACACATTTATTAGTTAACCCTAAAACTGTACAATGGGTCCATTCTTCAAATCTTCAAATCAATTCATCATCTGAAACAAAAGAAAATAAATTAAAACAACTTTACTTATTAGTTGAGATAAACCTCTTATTATTAATACACACTTACTTTACATAAATGCAAACTAATTTTGATATTAGGACTACATTTTGATGATTCATATACACTTTACAATTTTTCCACATGCTATAAACTTTATACAATTTATATTGTTAAGCTATATATTAATATCTATAAATACTAACTAAAATAACATAAAATCCTAGATCACCTAATATACTTTAAAAGGTAGATAAAATAGACGGTAAATGTTATGTTTTATATCACTCGAAAATATTAATTTATTAGTTAACTTTGAAAGATTAATTGATTTCCTATTTATGTTTAAAATTTATTAACCGACTTATATCCTATCAGTTGCTAATTAATATCTACCCATTTCTTTTTAATTTATCCCTTAACTTGTAGAAATTAAGTCCTATTTAAAGATTAAATAACAAATATTCTTCTAATATAAAGGATTTTACTTACGTGAAACGCATTTTTACTTTATAGAACGAATATGAAACTATTGAATGCTAGAAAAATGGCGTGTCAAGCGTCCATCCGCCATTTTAGTTATGCGCAGTAAATGTGCGCAGTGTACCGAAAACGAACCCCTTTCGGACACTATTGTTGCCACGCGGGTCACCCACGCGATCAACTAAGTCAATCTATTTTAAACCCTATAACGAGAACGATATGAACCTTTTTTGTATGAAAACTTTTTCATATTTTAGCTTGTTACAGAAAAACGTCGCTATTGTAATGATTTTGAAAATAGAATCGTATCACCCGTATATAAAGAAGAATTTTCTAAGCAGTATTTATAGTTAATTTCCAGTAGATAGTTCTGGAATATGAATTTTATACATTTGACATAAAGTTACTTTTTAAGGAATGGTTGTATGGGAACGTTTTCAATGTGTGAGTTTTTATAAGATAGAAAGAAAACCTTGTTATAAATGCGTGTGTGTATTTGATAAAGAAAGGGTAACGTCATATCGCGATGTTGAATTTTCACCTATGAATGTGACATTCCTATTATTTCTTTGTGTGTGTTCGCGTGCGGATAAAAGCGCTAGTGTGCGTATATTTTAATAATATTCATATTTCCATGTCACCGCTCATCTGTTCGTTTTTCGGGGAAATTTCAAAGAATATTTCAGTTAAAAAAACATTATTATCATTTATAATATATTCATTGTTAGCTCCAGATAGTCTTTTGTTATTTGAAGACGAATGGAATCAAAGAAATCATAGAATGTAAAATAAAATGTATTAGCGACGTAATTTTTAAAAAGCTATCATTTGTTTTGTTATTTCATTTTCGTATGATCGGAAAATAATTGGTATAAAAAGGTGAAGATCGGTTGTATGTATCATGTAAATTAGGTATTTTTTAAATATTGCCTATTGTTATTTGATTTCTTTTGAAGGGGTTTAGGGTTTGATCATCTAAAAACCAATGATCAATCCAACTCCATCATAGTTCATGGTTATTAATTATTATACTGTTGGTCAAGTTTATTATTGTTATTGATAAATCTCGATTGTCAATTTCAATAGAAAAATATGTTTTGTAAGATATACATTCTTAAAGGACAAGCAAAGGTGCATTGGTTATTTGATATATAATATCATAGATATCTATAATATCAAAAGTATCAAATGTATTTTTCTGACTTCAAGAGACAAAAAGGCTTGACGACAAAAGGAGAAATATCGTAAAACGAAATATGTCGAATATTATTAAAAAAATGATACACAACGATTATTAAAAGTAGTAGGCATCAATAACTTCCGTTTCATTTTATATCGATAATTCACAACACTAGCATGTTATAAATAAAATAAGTGTTCTCGCTGTGTTACTTACAAAACGTAATTGATGGAGGCATGTCACAAACAAAACTGCGCACATTTATACTGGCCCTGAATTCGCTGTTCCGAACATTAGGGATGTGTTGATATCGATAAAATTAGAAATTGCACTACTTAATTGTACATTAAAACTTATATTGTGAAAAATGTTAAAGAGCGAATTATTATACCCCTTATCATTTAATTTAAACGTATCAAACCTTCTTTAATAACAGTTTTTTTTTGTAATCTTTAAAAGTTTAAGTGCATGTAACAAGAACAGATAGTAAATAAAAATTGTAATATACTGGACAGTTTTTGTAAAAGAGTGATAATTAGTACACAATGACAAGACAACCCTATAATATCTGAATGTTTAAAAATATATTACTTTTGCCTAACTATTCTCATTATAATTTCATTAAAAATTGGAAATACTTGAATTCCATACAAATGAAATCGATTTCTCGACTAAGAACATCACTAGTCATACGAACAGCATTTGTTTCAGTCGATACTCGATTTCGCAAGTCCCGAAATGAGGGCTCCGTTAAATCGACTCACAAATTACTGCTCACTACAGTTACTCACTCACTATAGGTTTGAGTTTTGAAGGGAACGAAAGATTCGAATGAACTAAGAATCAAAGACCGAAAAATATTTCGATTATGCTGCTATAGTACGATCTCGGAGAGGATGATATAAATAATTGAAGAAAATTCCGTTAAAAAGCATTTTTCTACACTAATATTATAAAGAGGAAAACTTTGTTTGTTTGATTGTAATGAATAGGCTCAAAAACTACTGGACGGATTTTAAAACTTTTTCGCCATTCGATAGCTAATATATAACAACACTACGGGAGCGAAGACGTTTTTAAAAAAACATTAATTTCTATATAATATGTACCCCAAAACCATGGTTAGATTTTTTATGTTTGTCTGTTTATCTGCTTGTGTGTGCGTCAATCACATCTAAGCCACTGGGCAGATTTTGATAACATTAAAGAAATTCGTATATCTACTGATAAACCAATTAAATAGCTAAATTAAGAAGGTACTCAACAGGATAATGAGCGGAAATGTCGGGAAAAATATAATATAGTAGTCATAACAGTATAGCAGTCTCTTAGACTAATGTTTAGTGATTAAGGTTTATGCGGTTCACTTGCCTTTATGAGAAGGATAGCAATTGGGACGTATTTTTTAGTGAATACTATAGTCTTTGAAAGCCATAACTTACGGCCATTTCCAATAACTATAGATAGATTGTTATGTCAAATTATATGACAATAGATAGACAAAAGTCTTAGCAAATGTATCCGTCGTTAGGATATTGAAATCAAAGTAAGTGCAAATAGATCGATTTGTCAGACTTTAGTAAGCAAAACAAGGGATAGATAGAACATTGAAAACGGCCGTTATTAACTTATAATTCTGCTAGCAAGATTTTTGGATAAATCTCATAATAAAGATTAAAAAAAGAGTTTTATATAATAATTATTTTAAAATGTCTCATATTATGTAAATCAATATTAACAAAGCGAAAATTTTTCTCCATATGAACCAATTTTTCGCCTCGATAGTTTTGCATTTTTGGCAGTTTTATTACAATGCCTTTTCGGTGCAAATTTTAAGGCTTTGTTTTCTCTGGTAATAAAGCACTCTTTATCTGGTATTGTGGACTGAAAGCACTAACGTTTTTTATTGTTACCAAAATTTGGCAAAATCCGCACATACAGTACAGTATTTGTATGAAAAATTTGATGTATTTAGAAATAAAGAACAATATTAACTGAACTTTAATTAAATTTAATTGTAATAAACCGAAATAAGCATGTATTAATTACCACTACTTACACTACCTATCCTATCCTAGTATGGACAAGCGATTGTACATAAGTATAAAATGTGATATAAAAAAATATATTTAATCCGCATCAAAGCAAGATATTTTCATAAATTGAGTAATAAATAATGTATTAAATATAATTTCATGTGTTCTACCTCATACTATACAGAACAATGTGTTGGCAGAATATTAACTATTATTTTGTATTCTGTACACCACTTTTGAAGTATTTTAGGACCTTTAAGAGAGGTAATTTAAATACAACCGAAGCCGGAATGACTGACTAGTATTACATACATTCAAACAAGCATTTCATGACAAAAACTATTTCAGCGTACAGCAAAATAACAAACAAAATGCATTTCCATTTTATTTCCAATTCCTCAGCTAAACTAAATTCCGATAGTGAATGGTTTCAAGATGGCCGCCGAGCCCATGTGTGCTTGTTATCCAGTCACTCTTTCTCGCATATTTCCATTCGTTTTGACAGCCCTCCTGTTACATACGCTATTGTGGGGAAAGTGAGTTTTCTTGGAATGTTTTTTTTTTGTTTTTTGTCTCAGAAAAGTGCTTGCAATAGTGTTGACATTAAGATAATACACTCATTAACTTCATGTTTTACTATGTGAAGCCACGTTTTTCTTTAATTTACGTTTTATCATTACTTCATTTGAATTCAAAATAATTTTTATACCCAATCTCTCTTTGGAACGAAAAGTGAATTTTCTTATATAAAAATTGTTCTTTCACAGTATTATACATAATATTATTTATGTTTCTGTTATGAGTTTGTGTATAAAGCATGGAACATGTCTGAACACTGTCACATTATTTTAAACATCAAACCGTAGTAGCTGTCCGATATGTAGAGTTTTATTTAGGTCAAAATCTATAAAACTCGATACATAGAAATATATCAAACTTTATTGCATACTTCAAATTATTACTTCCAACAACCAGTAAATTATAAAATCTGTGTTCAAAATACAAGGAGGTAGAATTATATTCCAGCAAGGAATTTATATCAAAGAAAACCGCAGGCAAGTAAAGTAAAAATGCGAATAAAAATTCACATACACCCGTTTCAACCCCACACCACACCCCCATCGAGATCTCAAGGGCTGCTTGTTAGACGACAATATGCACCGATCGTATGTGTATTATTTACTATGAAATACAGCATTACGTTCTATTCGAGGACTTGCCCCTAATTGGTAGACCTAGACTATGCTAGCTTCGAGAAACTTCGCGAATCTCATTTGGAATTTCTGTGGGCTTTATAATAACGTTCTTAATTTTAATTGCTGAATTTGACAATGTTTTTAACCGTAGGGCAGGCTAGGGCATTAAATTTTAATTAATACTATTCTTATAAAGATATTATCTGAGTTTAAGCTCTACGAAGTTGATACCAGAAATTCTATAGTTACGACTCTCAAGGGCTGCTTGTTAGGCGACAATATACAGCAATTGAATGTGTATTATGTATTACTTAATACAGCATTACATTATATTCGAGGACTTGCGTCTAATTAGTTAATCTAGAGGTTTATCATAGACCAGGCACCTTTCTTATATATGTTCAGATTTTGAACTTTGATTCTGACTTTTCTCTTGCAGCTATATTGCATTAGCAAGAACTGTTTAGTTACTCCTGTGGACTGTTTAAGATCCCAAATGTCGGGTTTAAAACTAATAACATCACATTCAATAATGAGTGTGTCCAGAATGAATCGCAGAGGTATGATTAATTAAGTATACATAATATTTTTTATAATATAGACGAATGTAATAGTATCCTCGCAAAGCTTACCTCGAATATTGCGAATAGCACCCCGCAACAGTCTCGTCAACATATGTATTAAGCGAAGTTAATTCTTAAGTTTTCTTTTCAATGACGGTGACTCTATAAATAAATAATAAAATAAAATAATCATAGCCTCATATTGGTACACGAAGAATAATTTACAAGCACAATGTATTTATTAATCCAGTACTTTTTGATGCGTCCTGGCTTTTAATTATTAAAAGAATATTAAAATAAAAATAATAATCAAAGAGTAAAATTAGTAAACGTAAAGATTATATTCAATGTCCATACGTTCAATTAAAATCAGCATAACTAAAGACATCCGAAGACATTTAAAACAAAGATAAAATACAAAATAAAGCTGCCTTAATAACCGCATTTAACTACCTAAGGTAGCGCATAAACAAACCAAATTCAAAGGAACAACAAATTACCCCGCAGTAAACAAATTGGATATGCAAATAAACACAGATTAAGTGAATAATTAGATAAACGACGAAATTGTATGAAATCCACCCCTAAGAGAAGCATTTAACCCAGTAACCGACTTGCTAATAAAATACCTACAGCCAGTTAACCTTGACACAGCCCTAGTTAGTATGCACGGCTTTCTTTTAAAATCTGATGTATTAATTTGCAAACTTTTTAGCACAGTCTAAAATAAACCTAATAGCAACACCATACATTTTAAAGTCGCTTGTACTCGGCTGGAAGGAACGCGCTACGTTTTCAAAAATGAAAAATTTTAAGGCAATGCCACCGCTCCCAACTTTTAATTAAAAATCAACTCCAACTCTACTCGTTAAAGCTTAAAATCGATTGCATGTAATGTTCTTCTATACGGCATTTTAAATATGAATAGGTTATTTAGCACGTGGTTCTCGTGACGACGTTCGCAATTTGAGTATAAATTAGAACACTTATCTCGTCGCGGTACTATGTTTTGTCTCGTTCCGTCGTCATAGCGTGGCTTATACTGTTTCATTTCTCCTGTAAGCCAAGCGTAGGGGTGTCTGCTACGTCAGCGTTCTACGTTATCGATATTTCGCGATATCACTCGAAGAAGGGGTGGGTGAAGGCGGCTTATAAATTGTAAAATGATAAATGTGCGGCACTAAGGGATAGACTTGTACGGATCTAATATAAAAATGAAACGGAGTAGCGTCAGTAATAGGTATTTTCGGAGGGCGTTTTATGAACCCAGACTGAAAACATAAATAACGTCGACGCAATGAATTCGAAAATGGAATATCGAGTATCGATATGTGTTCGGCGGGTCTAGTGATATTTAATTTAGCTGAAGCAACAGGTTATTAGCGCGGGCTTTCCCGCCTAACTTTCCGGGCGTTCACTTTTTAAATTCCTCTCTTTCCCTTTCTAATTGGATTGCCTTCTCTGTTGCCCGTGAATGGAACTTGTTGCTTAAATTATTTTGCATTTAGACGTTTGTTTAAGTGTGTCATTATGTCGCGCCTCGAGCTATCGGACCTTAAAATCGATTCGGGTTGTATGAAATTTTGGTGTCACTTTGAACTAAATTTTCCAGTCCCAATAACAGGACCCATGAACTTATTTCAGCGTATATTTTACACTCGAACGCCTACTATTCGAGCGTAAAAATTAACACGTCCGATGGATTATAATTTCCACTCATTAGGTCTATTGAAGTTTCGTCGTCTTGATATATCAATAAAACAGTTACGAAAATAGATGTAACAAAAGGAAGCCGGGCCCTATGGAGTCGATCATTTTACGACAAATTGCTCGGTATATCTACATATCAAAATTCACGTAACACGCAATACCCTTTCCGTTTTATACGTACACATAAAAATGGAATTCTATAGTCACGTGAAACGAAGCCCATACCGTATCTTACTCTCGAACCTACACGAATCTACATACATAAATATATTTCTGCTCACCACCCAATACATTTTATCTATGTTACCGTTGCCTTACTAGAAAAGTTGAGCTTGTAAAACATTACATGTCAAAAACTTGCTCTAATACATTTTCAATCTTATGTCAAGGGTGTAGGATATAAAGTGGAATGGGAAATTAAGGCCGTTAGTTCCGAACGCACAAGCGTTCCACGATCAAGTCTCACGACGTATTCTCAAGGGGTGAGCGTAGTTCTTGCGCTTAGATATAAAGAAAGGTAGATACTTATGAAATTCGAAGGAAAAACCACCCTTCCCTATACTTACACAGCGCAGTCGATTCAGTTTTCGCTGAGGAAATTGTAGCGTAGTTTGAACGGTACATTCGCTAGCCGTACGTCGCCTGGAGACGACGATTTTCTCAAATTTCCTTCGGGACTCCGGTTTCCAAATTTGAATTCTATTCCATTCCCTTTTTATCTGTGCGCTGAATTTATATGATTGAAGCGGAACTTTTTTCTTATTAGACTCCTTCCTATTTTTTGTTACTGGCTGTGTTTAAAAATAATTTTACCGCGACGCGTAAAAACTTAGAAACTTTTCCTCGTGCTGCGAGTGAGGTAAGTTTTTAGAATTAATTAAAACTTCATTAGTTTAAAATAATTGTGGAAATTTATTTTTAACCGTACTGCAGTATTTTGTCGCAGTATGTTAATATGCAAGAAATAGTTGACATTCTAGAGAAAGAGTTTTAGTTTTATTATTTCTTTGCGTAGTAGAATATCAGAATATTTTGGCGAAAGAAATTAATCAACTAAAATATTTTTATTTTCTTACTGTAGAATCACAAATATATTTTTGACGCCAATTTGATCGGGCTTCATAAATGAGATTTTTTTATCATTTTAAAAATAATCTTTTTTAAGAATATGAGGACCTTATTTATTTTTAAGGGACATCTTTGAGATTTCTATAGGTATATTAAGTACATAAAAAATTTAACAATGAGAATGTTCTTATTTCTGTTCTTCATCTTTTAATACATTCATGGCTAACTTATTCCAAATATATATTAATATAATTTTCCATTTAATTATCTGAATTAAAATATTTCCTTAAATGTAAAGCCAATCTGATTTTATTTAATTTTTTTAAATAAAAGTAAGTTTTTCGTTTCGTAGAAGATACTTTTATTTATTTTAATTTTAAACTAATACTACGATTTTCTCCGATTCTTCATATTCTTAAATATATCATTTGGTACCTTAAAATTACGTATTTTTCACCTTCCTAACATAAGACTTTATACTATTTTATATGAATATCGAATAAAATTTATGACGACGTTATTCAAATCGGAATTTAAAATTATTCAGTCGAATAAAAGTATAACCAATAAGACGATGGGAATTTGAAATTAGAACTATAAAAACCAACGAAAAAAATTCAAAAAAGGAAAATTGCCAATACACTTTAAAAATGGAATATCGATGGGGTGAATGACAATTTATATACCTATTTATGTGATAGTTCCACCCTCGTACGACACCCCTCACGTATGTACATGTGTAGGGTTAGTAAAATCAATACTTCATTAAATTGATTTCCTGGTACGAGCTGAATTTTTGGATTTTTTGCGATATTTGACGTTTTTTTTTAGTATTTATTTTTCGTTATTCGGTCGTGAAAAATTAAAACGATATTTTTTCTTATCTCTTTTTCTATTAATAGTATAATTATTTTCTAAAAAAAATTGTGAATTTTTTTGTTTTTTTTTTCAAAGATCTATTTATTTACTATCTAGTCAATAGTATAGGGAACCATAGATAATTAATTTATTAAGAGAACACAATAGCGACTGCATTCAAAAAATATTTCTTAAATCACAAAACCGTCTCAATACTGAGTTACGTACGTAAGTAATCGACTGATACGAAGGTAATTCAACATTTTTGTATTCACTAAATGGCCCATTACCATACATCAAAAGTTTATATGAATACTGGTCTTCTATACTTTTTATTATAAAAAATTAGCAATATAGGCGTGAATACGGGATCAAATCTGACAGCTATGACGAAAACTAAAAAACTTATCAATATTTATGAAGTGTTTAAAGTATTTTATTAGTAATGTTTTACATATGAGCTTAATAGTTTTTGTGGTTAAGCCTTTATTGATTTCTATTTGAGTTTAAGAGATGGATATTGAAGCACAACTTATTGAACAATTGACAACTGTACGTGACTAAAGTTATTATTGAAAAAAAAAATCTTATTTGAGTTTATAAAATAATACGTTACTATACATAATACATTTCGAATATGTAGGTATATCGTTTTTATGAGTTAAATAACATTGAATTAAAAAAAATATTTAAGTCTGTATACGTTACACAAAAGCGTTAAGTCAACTACGTACCTATACGTTAGGCAAAAAAGTTTTTTGATGACAGTAGTATCACCGTTCAATAGATTTTAAAAAGACTAATTTCTTTATAATTTATCAGCGCGTAGCACAATTTATTATATGCTATGTTCATCAGGGGTAATATAGGATCTTCATGGTGAAATAATTTTTCGAATCGATCGAGTAGATTCAGAGCCGATTCCATACAAAAATAAAAATATTTCCTCTTCATATTATTTTTTAAGGGTAGGATACTAAGTAAAATAAATGTATAATAAAGGTTAACTTTATTTATAGAATGCTAAAGGTCCTCAAAAGGGAGTCGTTTCTACTAAATCATCGACGTCAAAACTCATAAAAAAAATCTAAACAAAAGTCAACAAATCCACGACACGCTCTCTTATTATAAAACTCAAAGCCTAAGAATCTCGTGTTAATTATTTAAAGTTATTTTTATGTTGTTCCAAACAGGGAATCGAACGCCATTTAATTGAGCAAGGCGATCATAAAATTTTATCTAGCAGTTTCTAAAAGGATATAAGAACCTGTCCACGTTTTAAATTATCAGAAGCTCGATTTAAACATCGATTTTAATCGATTGGTAGTTACAGAAAAACAGTAGGCTAATCGATTTTATAGAAACATTATCGATTGTAATAAATTTTGATTTATATCGATACGCCGCGATATCTCAGAAAGGATTAGTAATTACTAATCTCTATAACTATTAAATTATCGAAGTTGTCTTAATAAAAGCGGTTATTAGTTATAAATAGAAATGTAGAATACCAGCTACGTCCCGTGACGCGGTTTTTCACTTTTTTTCTTTCTTTCAACAAAAATCTCCATAAAAAATTATAAAGGGCTACTCTATCTATTTCAATGAACAAATTATCTATAAGATAATAAATGCGATATTATTTTTAAATTAAGTTTGAAGTTTGAACATTTTAAATAATTTTAGATCTTAATTTTATTACCAGACGTTCATGTCTTTTCTTCCGTTTAAGCGTTTGGGTAGTCATATTGATTTATCGTAGGCCATTTTCCATAGTATCTAGCTTTCCTACGAGGGCAATGAAGACTCCACCCTCAAATATTGTCAATCGATCAAACATGTGCAAACAGATCGGGTTGCTTCCACAACGACATAACCACCATAACCATACACGCTATTTTCAACCTTACGTCTCTACACTAAAGCTAAGAATACAATGAAAGCGATCGAGTACTTATTTCTTTGTCTTAAATATATCGTATATAGGAGGAAAATGTATGACCAAATATATCAAGTTACAGTTCCATTAAGTTATTGTTTATATTTTGTGATAGAATGTTGTTTATATTCTAACAAAAAGAAATATGTGAGTCATTCTTATACATACAATCCTATAATAAAAAGATATTGTAATATTCAACTATTAATTCTAGGAAATTACAATGATTATTAAGTCGGTATTGTATAAAAGGAATAGAATAAAATTATCGTTACAATATATTTGTAATTGTCGGACATTTACAATAAAAATATATTAACTTGAATAAAATAAATAAATGTTTACAATAATGTAGGTAAATGCTTGTTAGCATTTATATTACGAGAATATTCTAGTGTAATTATTTCAAGTTATTGCATTCCGTTATACTCAAAGAAAGATATAATTGCAACTTCGTGTAAAAAACTATTGAATTAATGAATTTGAATTACAAACAAAAAAGTTATACTTTATTTTATTTATACATACAATTCTCAGTAAATATAACAAAAAAAATTATATCTATTCAAATATGTACAGACAGACAGAGACCTTTTAAAATTTCAGTTTTTGTTAAAGTTCAAGATATTAGCGTTTGTCTTTCCTAATTTGAATATATGTTTTTAATTGTTTTACAAACAACTACGGGACCGATTCTAAAATTTCTTTCACTTAATGTTTTCGTTATTAAATTAAAACATGTATGTCTGTGTTAAAACTATCGTTATGTTACAAAAAATAAATTAATAGATTAGGCCTCAGAATAACCAATAATACTTGAGGTTTGACCATTTTAACCAACTTTCATAATAGGAGGAGGTTCTCAATTCGACCGTATTTTTTCGTCACGTTGTAAAGTTTTATTATGTCCACTTCTTGTTTCAAAACTATTTCCAATCTATTTCTAATCCTAATGCTTTAGGTTCACTATGACAAATTTATATTATGGTAGAATTTTGTAATGAATAAATAAAACGAATTAAACAAAGATCTTCCAAAGTACTAGTCAAATTTGAAAAAAAAAGATTAAATAATAAATACACACAGCAGTTCTGTGGAAAAATATTACGCTACGCGGGTGAAACCACAGGGCGAAGTTAGTTAATATTAAATATACGATACTAATGAAATAATTACAGTTAACCAAGGCGAGTTTTCTTAATATGGATATTATATTATAATGATTTATGTACTGCAGAGATATGATAAATTTCATAATTACTCGTTTTACCATAAACGGTGTTAGATATTAATTGTTAGTTATTTTTAATTAATTTATTTATTGTGTAAAATGCTGGTTAATTGAAATATACCTTAATTATTATTAACTAGCTTTCTGTCCGTGGCTTTGCTCGCGTGAACTTCAAAATTCTGTTTCTTGTAGAAGCGCGCGCGCAGTGTGAGATTTTGGTCAACCCTATTTCCATAGAAAATTATAAAAAACTCAAGAAATGAAATATCTCAAAATATTTTTTCAAATAAAATCTAGCCCCCAAGTTACACCACACCAATAGTAATTGGTTTATCAGCATATAAAATTTTATCAAAAACTGCCCAGTGCTTTTTAGGAATTTTTCGCACAGACAGATAATAACATTATATTAAATAAATATTTAAATTATTATTAAATAAATATTTTTGGTACTACATACTCGCACTTGTCAGAATCTCCTATTTAAAAAATAAATAAAAAAATCGTTTATTTGAGACTTACATCAATTAATATTTGTTGGCAGAGCGCTGTTACTAGGTTATCATCTAACCTGTCTTAAGGAAAAACAGTCCTTCCCTTACATTTTACCCTATTTCACATTTTGTGGAAACGCAAGCGGATGATCTTGCGCAATACCTTTTGACACTTGACAAGAAAAGATATAGCGTAGTGTACTTTGTATAGTAACTAACTGAGCCACGCGTTTTCACCGTATATCTGTTTTTCCCTGTGGAATTTGATTAAAATCCTATCGGATGCCTACATTATAACATCTACCTGTATACCAAATTTCAGCCCGATTCGTCCAGCGGTTTGGACTGTACGTTGATAGATCACTATGTCAGTCACCTTTGACGTTTTTCAACGTAAAAATCTCTATTAGAGTTACCGTAAACTGTTAACTGTTAATAAATAAATAAATATTTCTGGTCATTTAACAACGCTATCTAGTCCCAAACTAAGCAAAGCTTGTCCTATGGATACTAGATAGCTGATAGACATATATAAACTTACTTTTTTGTAAATACATACATACTATAGAAAATTAACACCCAGACAGTAGAAAATTATTCACATCACATCATATAAATGCGCTATTACGTCAAAGGTCAACGTACGCCATTTTTTATAATTTCTCTAAGTACTAAAAACACACCTGAGCACAAACACTAACCACTGCACGTCTGTACACTAAAGTAGAACTATTTTGAATGCCACAGTATTCAGTATCTTCCGTCGAATAGCTTTTTTGTCCCTATGAAAGGGTTAACTATAGAAACTTATGGGTCGTGGATTTGCATATAATTTTTAGTTTATTATTTATTTTCGAGGGGGCCTTTTGTTATGCCAACGTTTTTCAGGGTTGATGAATTGGCTGTATTAATATGGATTACGGAGGTTTGTAGCGTGTTGCATGTCTATGGTTATCTATGCGTCGTTGACAGATATCTATGGCTTGTCTATTGTCTATTGCAAGGGTAATTAATTATCAGATGTTACGATATAAACAGTTCTTTCGAATAATTTTAGTATTTTAAATGATAATTGATATTGCGTTTAGTTAACACATCGTACTAGTTCTATAAATGTGAAAGTTTGGATGTTTAGATGTTTGTGTATTTGAATGTCAATCACGCCGCAACCACTGATCGAATTTTGATGAAATTATATATGTTTATACATTGTATTTGTTCATTTTAAATTACGTTTCAAAAACAACTATAGTTCATTTATAAAACTGACAAGCTTTTTGAACCTAAAGACAAGTATTTGTATACTAAGTAATATCTTATATTTTAAATCTCCGTCTATACAACGTTAAACATTAGATTAATAATATTCAACCCTCCATCTGTTAGTGCCATTTGCCTATTATTAATATCAGATATAATCAAATTTCTTATTATCTCTGTTTATTAATATCAGCCACAAAGCGTCCGATGAGCCGGAAGCGGATCTTTTGTGTAACCCTTTCCGTATACCATTTGGCTGTACTATCTCACGAATCTTTCTTTAAAGATTAATCGGAATTAAAGATACTATCGAGATGTCAAAAATGAATGGAATACTGTAATTTATAAGGAATACCGTTGGTTAGTACTATTTGGTGACAAATGTATTTCTGGATAAGATGTTTTTCATAGATTGGGATTAGCTTAAAATTTTAAGATAAGTTTCTTTGAAGGGAATAATAGGTTAAAATATAAGATAAGATAAAACCTTATTTTTGAAAATAAATAAATGCTAAAAAAAAAAATTTTTGATTGTCAAGCTCTTATTAAGGAAATTAATTTCTACCCACAAAAATCAGCGTAAAATACAAGCGTTTTAAAAGATAAGAGAGTTAGTACGATACGGTCCCTACACCCTACTTATTCTTGCCCTATTCTTATTCTATCTATTCAATACTTTTTGCCCCTGTTTTTTTAGCACCTGCAAAATTTCGGATGTTAAGAAAGTAATTCTTTGTTAAGTTTATGTCGCCTTTAACTTAATGTACAAGAAAATGCATAAGGTATTTAATAACGTTTTTGTTCAACAAGTATCACTTATTTAAAAAAAATCGTTGTTACATATTATTTTTATACCTTAATATTGACAATCCGCATTATTTTCAAATATTTGTTATACATTGTTGATAATATTTTGTATGCTTATTGGCAGGAACGCACTCAAGTACCATACCCGAAATAATAGCCACAAGTATTTAAAAAAACACACAATCATACGGTATTGATCAAATATTGGCAGAAAAAATAACACGCCGTTAACAAAACATACATTTCACGGGTTAACAAAAAACGCACTCATGTCATGCACAATGATGCTATCCTATTGTACCGAATTTGACTAACCTTTGTTTAAAATGCTGATTTATAGGCTATTAAAACCCTTTCTATGGATAGATAAATTTATGCGTATTATTCGATGTAAATGTTAATAATTTATCGGTAGCGTGTAATGCGAAGGGTGCGCGCGCGCAGTTAAGATGGTTTTTTTCAAATCGGTTTTTCGGTGTTTGAGATTACGATCGATTCGAATTTGGAATTTTGTTGGAATTTTGACGTAATAGCTATGTCATGTTTCCTAATTGGCGAAAATGTAAATGAAATTGATGATAAAATATTTCTTCGCCATATGCATTTAAAAATTTGTTTAATAAGATAAGATATGCTGGGTTTATTCTGTTTTATGCTTTTATAGATTTTTTAGGCATTCTTGATTTCCAATTATTTTTATGACAATGACGCAACTTAAAACAAAACCAAGTTTTGCCAGTCAATAACTTTTTAATGTATTCTGATTTTAACGACGCCTATACTTAACTAATAGAGGGTATGACATTATGAAAATCTTCCTAAATACAAACAGAACAAAGAAAATATTCTTGTAAACTAACGAATTCTCAACTTCAAAGAAAACCACTTTCACTGAAGAAAAAAGAAAACTCACGTGAACTGGGTAAACGGCGTGAAAAAAAAGTAATATTCATTCATAAAACAATTTTCTTAGAGCACTAGACAGAGATGTAAATATGCTAATGTAGAGCGCCGTCCCTCTCGCACCTACTTATTTTTAATGCACTTTCCCTGACGTCGTTTTATACTCTTTTAAGACTAGTGAAGACGTACGTGTTTTCGTTTTTTAAAGCTTCTGAATTTTCACTTTTACAGAGTTACACGGAAACTTGAAAAGTTTCGAGAGACTTACAAGAAATTTTATGCTATACTAGCAATATTTTAAAGAGGAAACATTTGTGTTTTTTAATGGATGTTTGTTATACTTTCACACATAAACTGCTGAACGGATTCCAAAAATTATTTTACCGTTATAAAGCAGTAAGAAATATTGGCTATATGTTTAAAATTACGCTAGTGTCCATATATTTAGAAAGTTATAACGCTTTAAAATTCGAATTTTACCTCATTGTTTATGACATCACAAAATTAACAAATCACATGTCACAGAAAAAAATAGTGCTAACGTATTTTTTATTCTTAATTCAAACTATTTAACATGCCAGTGCTAAATGTGCTGTGATTCCAAATTCAAGTACAGCCAATAAAGTTCTATTTAAATAAACCAATCAATTGTAACGATTTTTGAATATCGGTAATCCTTTGAGCGGTGCTTTGAGTAGGGATGTTACCATTGTCTGTTATTTATGTCACCGTGCTCTACATTTTATGGCATGTCATGCAAGCTTGAATGTTGTCTATTATCGTTTGATCAACTGTTTAAGTGAGTTATTGTGATTCCTGTTTTCATGATTGCGTGCGAAATTTTGGAATGATATTGTTTTGGTAATGTTGTTTTGATGTCATTCAACTTGCGTAGTCAAATACTTCATACAAAAATACATGAAAACTTGAAAGGAATGATTAGCACAAAAATGGTACTAAAATAGAATAAAATATAATAATCTTGAAATTGTTCAACTATTTTGTAATAAAATCAGAGAAGACATTAAAAAGTGACTTTCGAACGAAATAGTTCAAAATAACTCCCATAGAAGTTGGTAACAAAAAGCACTAAACATTCAACTAAAACAGGCAAAAACAGTCATTTTCAATGATCAAGACATAAACAACCATAATAAAAAATAAGCAATGTTCTAAGTTAATCTTGCGGAAAAAGTTCGCAACGCAAAATGGCGTACGGCGGGCCAAGTTTCGTTTTAAAGAGGTTATAAATAAAATAATGTTGGGCGAACTTATGTAAGTTGAGAAACCACTCGAAGTTTCACAACAATATATTTGTCTGCGTATGTCGATAATGGAGGGGAGGTAGGGGGAAGCGGAGCGACCAGCGATTTATTAAATTATTTTCATCATGCTTTATCTGTAGTTTCTAATATCTGATTCAAACTGTTCCTTGATTGGATACTAAAGTTCTAGTCATGATCAAAGTCTTACAATGTCATATGAATTCGTGCTTTTAAAAGACGTGTTAAATCGCGAGTTTGAAATAAGGTTCGTATGCTTGAATGATTAAATTTTCGCGTTTCACTTTTAACTGTGTGTTAAAATCTTTTAAACGTCAAAACATTCTCGATATAAATCCCAAAAAATATTCATTGTTTATGCATCATTAAATAACATTCTATTTGGTTCTAGTAAGAACAAAATATGTATTGCTTGTGTCAACAATGTTCTACGATCGAACTAGCAAAATTGTAGTACATATTTTCCTTACTGGCATCATATGTAAAGTTTATATGTAGAAAGTTGTAAAAAAGGAAAGTTTTCTTTGACAAACTGTTACTCAGTTTGGTGGGTTTTTTATATGTATGGTACTTTAGATACAATAAATATTTCATTTCATTTCAAATTGTTATTCATAAAATCGCTTCCGCTCATCTGTCTGTTCACCCTATCTTCGAATCCGGAGCATTATAACCGCAAACGAACTACTTCGCATTTTCCGCATATTCCTATACATTTGATATTATGATGTCGGCAACTTTATTGAAAGTCTATGCTTCTGTTTTGTTAATCAATTTATTTTTGCGTATAACACTATGATATAGTATTTTAGTTATCACTTTCGACTCACGAATTTAGATCCAATAATATCATTGGTTTAATGATGTATATATCAACTGAATTGTGACTAGATGATGTGGTTAACCTTCACAGGACACTAAAAAGGGAAAAATAAAAATTTATGCCAAAAAGTAGAACCGACTTCCTCGCTCTAAAAAGTAGAAAATAATAAGTTTTTATTTTAATATTTA
>LQNK01001355.1:236761-283948 GCA_001586405.1 Phoebis sennae
CTGTGTGTTCACCCTATCTTCGAATCCGGAGCATTATAACCACAAACAAACTACTTCGCATTTTCCGCATATTCCTATACATTTGATATTATGATGTCGGCAACTTTATTGAAAGTCTATGTTTCTCTTTTGTTAATCAATTTATTTTTGCGTATAAATGCTATAGTATTTTCATTGTCATCATTGTCGAATTTTGATTCAATTATGTTATTGGAATAACTTGGGATCTTAATAATTTTAAAAATATTTAATTGAATTATTTTAGTATGTCGTCCTGTTTATGTGTCACGTATAACGTTAATTATTTTTTAATTGCTTTAGAAGATAAATACTTATACGTCTATACCGGAGTAGTTAAAGTCAATGGAAGTATCTTTAAATATGTAAGTTTTAGAATCATGTCATTTTCATGGACCTCGGTGCAAAAACGCATATGAAAGTAACTAAGGCTTAAAAAAAATAATGCGACCCGTAATGGTGGCCAATCTCAACAGAGATCAGCCAGGTACGTAGGAGATATTATAGTGCACAAGTATGTGCGCAAACAGAGGCGTATCCCTAACTTAGAGATTCAGAGCTGCTGTTGAGACTTTTTTGTTATAAAAATCGCAATAACGTTTTTTACTCGAACCCGAGACCCCTCGATCCTTAACGAAACATGCAACCACTAAACCAACAGTTAAAATAGCTCGGAGTCAATACATCAGTTTTGCGATATCATTTATAATATTCTACTACAGATATATTTACACGCATTTCTTTGTATTCCCATACACGTGTAAAGTTGGATACAAAGGGTTTCTCGACTTTTCCTTCGTTTGACAAAACAACCCTCTCGTATGCGAGTTACATTATCTATTGCGAAAGGCACAAAAGGGTGTGGAGTCGACGTTAGTCTTATATTTTTATTTTTATAGAGTTGTGTGGTGAAGTAAAGGTTAAATGTAAGTGTGTTAAGAGGCCTGATGATATTAAAACGTTATGTTTAATGATATAATTATGGAAAATAAATTAATTACATGAAATGGATTTGAATTGAAGCACATAAATTCAAATAATGAAGTGCCAAAATTGCATCTTATAAATATTTATTTAAAACGATTATTTAAGACCTATTACTTTTTGAACCAAATTTTCCAAAAAGTATTTATAGTGTGGCTTAACTATGAAATCCTTACCGGAAACGGGATATAACATAAAATGCCTCCATGCTTTGCATCTATGCCAAGTCCTATGACACATGTGCAGAGTTAAGTGTAGGTATTGATCTAGCGCCTTTGTAATATCATCGTGTTTCTATTTCGTGTAGAAAATAACATAAAAATGAAATGCCGCTCCACGTCTTTCCCTGTGCCAAGTCCGCCCTATGACACATGTGCGGAGTAAAGAGTAGTATTGATCTAGTGCCTTCTTTGTAATACACTCAACATGCTACTATTTCTTTTAGAATATGAATAATTTTGATAAAATATTTCGTAAAAAGGTAAGCAGAATGGTTACAACTTAGCCATTATAAAAGCCTAAGAAAAGTCTAAACTTATTTAATATACGTTTGCAATTTGAAGTTTAAATTTTATGTTTTAATTTTTGTAGTGTATGGTGTTCTAAAAATAAATAATAGCTAGAATTTTCACAACTAACAAAAATTTCCATAATCAGTAACGCAGATATATTCGAGAATCAATAGATTATCTAATGTATTTATAATCCTTCAAGATTATAACTAAAGTCAAGAATAATTCCATTGCCTTATATATACTTTAATTCTTAGTATTCACAGTTTATTAACATTAAGTATTTATTTAATTCATTTATATATTTATTTTCAAAGACACTCCATTGACTTATTAATTATTTTTTATTAAATTGTACAAATTTTTACAATTTAATAAAAAAATAAGACAAGAATTTCAACCATATAAGGTTATTCATATCACATTAACCGTAACAATTTTTCAGAATTTCTAGAAAATTCACAAATCGAATGTTGCATTTCGCGCCAAGAAAATTACATCAAAGTTGGCTCGGCGCGATAGCCACAAACTGTAGCGAAACCAATGAACGCCTTGTCATCTCGCTCTGATTGATCTTTATTTTATGCGAACTATATCTAACCCTCTCACACGCATGGAGCTATGCCAGGATTTTCAGCAGTAATGTGTTTCCTATTTTATTTAAATTTTTAGTTGTATAAAACGTTATGAAATGGTATCTAAAACTTTGGTAATTATAATAGCTCATATATGACATATATTATTTTTTACTAACTTTCTAATGCAATTTTTTTAAATGTCACCCGAAATATAATCATCCTCTATGCTACTTTAGGCCCAGTTCGTATAAACGACTGAACGTTATAGTATAACAGATACGAATTGTTTTCATTAACGATCGGTTATAAACAGCCAATCGGAAGCAAGTTTTGGTAGTTATGTTAACGCCACGTTTATCAAAGAAACGCTTTAGACTTAGTAAGATATAGTACTGTCCATAAGTAGAACGACTCGTTCTTTTATAGAAACTAGGCATTAGTCTATTAAGTAATAACAATGAACCTATCCTTTCAGACAATTTGCAAGATTGACTAGAAACACGCAAACTTGTAAACACCGAAAAATATAGCTAATCAAATTTTAGTATGTTTCTTTTTAATTGCATTTATTAATCGTCCATTTTTCCATAGTACTACATCAGTACCAAGTTGTTTTGATAGAGAACATACCAGCAAGAAATTTTATAATAAGACAATTGTAATGCTAAATACAACAATGTTTTATAATACTTGATTATTGAATTTTATATAAAAAATCAGCGATCGTCAACCTTTGCCAAAATTATAGAATTTATTCTAAAAAATGTTATTGCGTGAAACGTAAAAATCGTTACTACATAATATACGGCTAGCTGTGCTTGACAGCAAAGGATTTATGGAGCTTCCCTCCGCTATGTAAAGATGTATGCAATTTATGATTTTACCAAAGTTTAGTGATATGGAATAATGGTTAATATGTTAAATAGTTATTATTTATTATTTAGTATTAGGCTTATTATGATAAACATAAAAAAATAACAGAAGTTACTAATTAAATTTTTAAATTGTTAATACGGTATTTTGAAGTTCAAAATGAGAATTAAGAAAGAATTTTAAACGATATGATGGCGTCGATCGTGTATTTAATTTTCTTAATAAATGAATCGTGACAAATTTGGTTCTTTACTTCACCGTCCACTTTTTACACGATGTTTATGAATTATTTGTAGACTACACAAAAATATAGAATAAAAAACATGTTTTTGTTATTCCGTGATCATTTACACGTCATTATGTTAAAAAAGTCGATGGAACATAATTCAGAAGAAAATTATCAGCTTCTTGGATGTAAAAAAGAATTTTAAAATTTAACATCTAATTTTTTCAAATTTCGATCATACAATACAAGCAACCAAATAACTATAGAAATCAGCTTATAGTGCGTATTATAATGCAAATTTGACCCAATTACTGGCCACCTCGCACTACCGGGTCGCATCTGTCCTCATTTGCGTAACAAAAGGAAATCTCACCTTTGATTCGCAGTGTGCGTTTCAGCTGGAAATATTTTGTACTCATACTGTATATACATGTATGTAAATATAGTTCCCTTATTAAAAACTAGCTGATCCGCACGGCTTCGCTCTCGTAGCATAATGTTATATATAGCCTATAAAATATAGCCTATGTTACTCGTGGAATGTAGCTATGTAGGTTTGTAGTTAATGTAGCTTTCGGATGGTGAAGGAATTTTTAAAATCGGTCCAGTAGCTTCAGATTTGATTTTCATAATATTAATGTCGATATCAGGTCTCAGTGAATTACTTTCATTCCAATCTTAGTGGAACAATTTTAAAAATAATATTTCCTGTCTAGGACTTTATTTTAAAAAATGCAGCGCCAGATGATTTGATGATAATTTAAATGATTTAGATCATTTTACAAAAATAGACCTGAGTGTTAACCAGTTTATAAATCTTTACTTATTCTGGTGTAAATAAAAATATATATTTCCTAACACATCCCCGAGAATCCCGCAGAACTTGGTACCTTTTAAATTTCCCTGTTCGTACATAATACACATTAAGGCTTATATTCCTATAAACCTTCATCATCTTATCAGCAAGAAATAGTACACAAGATAAGATTATGCATCATCCAAAAAGCGACTTTACGACCTAGCTATCGGAGTAAAGACGGGTTAGATAAGCTTATAGGCTATTTCCGATACCATAGCCCTTTGAGATAAACCTAACCGTGTTTTTCATAGCGCCTTAAGATTATGAAGTACTGTCGACAAAATATTTACACTTTTCCTTGAACTGCAAAGTCATAATAAAATTAAATGAACATTATTAAAATTAAAATAGTTTTTTGCTTATAGGTAACATCACATACACTATAACGACCATTTTCAATAATGTATCAATGATTATGGAATAATGGTTATGTCCAATTATACGATAATAGATAGACAAAAGTCATAGCAAATGTATCCTTCATAAGGATATTGAACTCAGAGTAAGTGCAAATATATAGATTTGTCTGACTTCAGTAAGCAAATCAAGTGATAGATAGAATATTGAAAACGGCCGTTAATGTAGTAGGTGTAGAATAAAAAGATCGTATATAGAGACTGCTGTTTTTATTTAAAAAACCGACAACTTTACAAGTTACTCAATACGTTAAGATAAAGGTACTTAATATTGTTCACAAAAATGATATTACACATGGAAAAGCGGCTCATAACTTCGCTCACCAAACATGTATCGGTACATATTAAACCCCTCAACAAATCCCAGCTGGTTTCGGGCCAAAATTGACTTTCACGAAAAAATCCACAAGCCAACAAGACATTCCAATAATCCTTTACTTAAGCGTCCTCATCCTATGTCATCGAGATTAAATTCCACGGCAGTATAACTAGTACCTACGAAATACTTCACATACGCTTTCTTTAATATCGCGTGTTGTGGCAACGTTTTTTATAACGAATATAAAATATACAATTTTAGCGTCAGTGACATTCTGTGTACCATCCATCTTTTCGGGTTTAGTTTGTCGTCTTTCTCTCGCCCGTAGCTCCGTCTCAGCGGATTTGTAGACCCCCTTGTAGGGGGTGAGTCGTTTGAACCGAGTCAACTCTTTGCGCATTTTTCATTCGAAATACGTAGGATATGAAGAAATGTATCGCGAACTCAGGCGAGGTATGATTTTTCTTCTATTTCCAGTGTTGGGTCCAAATGGATGTATATGATATGAAAATTTAAGCAATACAAGGATAAAGTGTAGGAAAATGTCGAATCTTAAGTGGGATCTTCGTTCGTTATTGTGCGCCACATTTATTAGATTTTTTGTCTTTTTGAGGCGTATCTAAATATTATTTACTCGTTTTAATAATGTTGCTATGAAATTTTATTTTCTTTGACAATGTTGTGTAATGTTTACTTTATACAATATGTTCAATGACGTTAATTTGGAATATAAATTATCGTTGAAGAGTTGAGTTCTTTAAATTAAGACACCTTAATTACATCTTGATCTGCTACAATTATTCTATAATAATCGTAATAGTAGTACTATAAAGATTATTTTTAATGATTATACAAGAATTAGAAATAACGCATCAAATATACTTTATACTTTGTATTGATAATTCTTGATGGAATTGCATATTACTTTTATATAAAGACAAACACATTTTTATACTTTCAATTCCACTATATTAACGTTTTAATTTTTTATTTATTTAAACACCGGTTTTGTACATCATCGTCAGGTAGTTAAAGTTTCGAAATTTTAACTTCATCATATTTAGCAACTCTTGTAACTTTTGTAACGTTCTGTAATTAAAGGCAAACAGTGTTGTGTTAATGTAAGCTATGAATGAATATAATGTGTATCCTTTGTTGGTAGTTCATTAATAAATAAATATCGTAACATGATTGACAAGAAAGACATTTCACTCTTCCAGTCTGCCTTTCACAAAATGTGTTTGTATTAAAATGTCTCACTATTTCGTAACGATGCTGCGTCGTTTGTACATTTATTTAATACTAGCTGTGCTCCGCGGTTTCAAGCACGTATATAACCCGTTCCTTTGGGATTTCCGGTATTAAAAGTATCCTATATCCTTCTTCTGTTACTAAGCTATCTCCCTACGAATTTTCTGCCAAATTGGTCTAGCAGATATCGAGTTACAAGTGTTGTAACAAACCCATCTTTGTTATATAGATTACATCTTTATTTAACCTTCTGTAAAAGCCTTTGTTTTATATACAACGTAATACCTAGTATTGTAAATATATTATAGTCTAATGCTTCGCACTACTGAGCTATTTTATTCCGGTCACAATTCAGTTATATTTGCTAACCGTTATTCATTCATTCCTTCATTCGAGTCACGTGAACTGCCATCTGTTGTAGGAAGATGTTGTGACGTGGGCTGAGTCTGAACTAGTGTGGATTAAACTTACCTTAGTTTATTTTAAATGTGTTTTAATTGCTAATCTAAAGATCTATCTCTTTGACTACCTAATACTATATTAGGTTTGACCGTCTTCCCAAAAAGAGGTCCTTAAAGAATACACTCTTAACGTATTAAAACGATTCATATAAAACGCTTTTGTGGCAAAAAAAATAGATTGGTATGACATTTTTTAACTCAGTATAGTATTTGTTTCTATGATAATAATTTATAATTAAAAAATATGTAGAATAATTGATGTCGTACGTCGTCGATTTAAATAAGGCATTTTCATACCACATTGAGCTTCAATATATCTAGTAAAAAAATGATCGTTACATAGACAAGCGAATTGATTTACCGCGGTAAAATAATTCAAATTTGAACACGGCGTACGTACGATCTTGAAATGTAAATACAGCGAAATACAAAAGCGGTACCAGAATAGCTAATGCGCTGGGGAAAAATACGAAATTATTCGTCTGAAAATCTACATCGCTTGAATCCAACTAGTGAGTTGAACTGGGTTCGAATGGTATTGTTAGTGGCCAGTCATAAATAGAATTGTTTATTCCGTAAAAAGTTTAGAAATCAAATTATTCGAAATTTTGAATTTCGAAAAATGAATATCATAGACTGGAAAAACTGAACAAAGAAGTGAACGTTTTAATGCCTAATAAGGATTTTCGGGGATTGCAATATGAATGATGAATGAACTATACGCTCAAACTGTTATAACATTATGTACATTTTCCCTCCATATCTAAGATATGAAAAACATTCCCAACTACAAGGTCGATCTCAGGGGTCCATCCATCAACAAGGAAAATAACCCCCGGCAAAGACAAATGATTGACAGCGCGCGTAAAAAGGAACGAAAAAAGAAATTATTCCTTATTCAAAATTTGGCGTTCGATTTTTCCCTTTGTCGCAACGTTTTGTTTCTCTTTGTAATTTGTCGGTTTGGTCTTTGCCGTCTGAATTGAGGCGTGAATGCTTCTTGGCAAGTTTGGCTCGATAAATTGTTCGCTTATTTCTCAATTATATTTCGTCTATGATTCTGCTCTCTGACATTATGTATAAATATAACTTCATCAAACGATTGTTTTATACGGCTATAGACCGGTTTATTTTTACATAACAGTTCTTTATATTATTTGTCAGATATTTTCAGAAATTTAATTTTTGGTAGGTATATTTGCAATTTCATTGAGATATTCAAAATCATATCACGATCACACAACACCGTCTCAATCATAGGTGTAGACTGGAAATAAACAATCAATAATCAATAATAATTTAAGATAAACATTCATTAAATATTGGATACGTTATGATTTTAAATCTCCTTCTAGAGTAGGTAAGAATAGTTGTCGGTATTGACGTCTAAGAGATTCCAAATTAAATCGAATTCTACAAAATGTTGCATAAGTTTTTACGACTTTGAAATACACCACACTACTACTACAACGTACCAAATTAAATAAATCTTGGATTGACTGGACTTTACCAAAAACATCAGTAAACCATAGAGTTCTTTATGCACATCCATAGACATTGCCAATATTCATTCCAAATTCAAAACATTGGAACAGCTGATCAAAACTGGGCCAAAGCGTTGACCTCCTTAATGTGCTAATTCTCCCCTCATCCCTCGTAATTTGCGCTTACCTCATTACTCTGTAGACGAATCTGTCCCTCTCCAACATCCTTCTCTTTCCCTCCCATTCACGTTTAATTATTTGGACCGCGGTATGCGAAAGCGAGAGTGTAAAGTTTGATTGGATTTTCACGAGTGAAAGTATAGTGCAGTGACAAAACTTCAATGCTATGAATGAGCTTACTAGCTGAATGTGCAGTGAAAGTTGGTGGAAGTTTATACAACGAGTTTTTAGATGGAATAACGTTTACTGAAATGTCAAAATTACGTGATGGAAATGTCAATTGATGAAGACATATTTTAAGGTTTTAGGATGAAAAGAATTGTCAAAAATGTGACGTTTATTTAAATAGCGTAGTAAAACGAAAACGATGCCTCACATTGTTTTTCTATTTTTCATTTAAACTTTTTGTATGATATTTGAATATGATATCAATAGCACATTTCATTATCGTCAAACTCGTAATCCTTTTTTAGATTAATTCATAGTTATTTACTTTACTTGGAATGAAAATTTTCTTCATAGCAAAACATTACCTTCATCACAGACACAATCGATGTATATGTATTGAGAAGTAGAATAATATGACTGTCACTGAAAAGCAGTATTGTGGCTTTAATGCAACAAATATTCTAAGTGGTATCCCTTTCTCTCACACACCGAAACCTCCACCATTACTTATGTTTATATTCCATATTTCTTTGTGAATCTTAATATTCTCTTTTGTTTGTTATTGTGTATCAAAATGAATGTGTTTTTCTCTCTTTCAAAAACCAATGCTTCGTATTGCATACCACCATCCCACAAGACAGTAATCTTAAACAGGGAAGGAGCCTCAAGCAACTAATTTATTCCTTGTCTCACCTTGATTCTGTAGGTCGGGAATCAGCCATTGTAATGAAAGGGTGTAGAATCCTCCTGATATATGAAAATTTGTATTTTGTTATTTATTACTCAATTTTACTGGTAGTCCCTTTAGCCACGTTATTCAGCTTAATTATATAGGACTCAGGGCCACATTTCTTATAGTATCAACTTAAGTCAACTCTCATCTTTTCTTTCTTTTCTCTTTAGCAAATCCTCACCTAGCGGTTGCCTGGAAGAGATCGCCTTAAGCGATAGGGTCGCCAATTTTTTACTTAGTTCTAAGCAAAACGTATTATATTTTATTTTATTAAATCATATTAACTGGTGAAAAATAAAGAGTATATCTATCTATCTATCTAAGTCTACAAACACACCAGTATCAAAGCTCAATGCTCCCTATGGGTCATCATCAGTTATCTATGATCAAAACTCAATTATTACTAACGGCCGTTTTTAATATTCTATCTATCCCTTGTTTTGCTTACTAAAGTCAGGCAAATCTATCTATTTGCACTTACCTTGATTTCAATATCCTAACGACGGATACATTTGCTATGACTTTTGTCTATCGATTGTCATATAATTTGACATAACAATCTATCCATAATCATTGATACATTATTGAAAATGGCCGTAAGTTGCTTACCGCGATCCCTCAAGACGGTAATCTTAAAGAGCCTCGAGCAATTCATTTAGCCCTTGTCTAACTTTGATTCTATAGGTCAGGATGGGACCTTGAAAGGGGTGTGGAGAAGCATAATAATATTAATGAGAAAGTTTGTTTGTTGGGATGTTACGTAGATTAGCAAGGAGATAGTTGACCTCCTATAATACCTATTCCAGTTTTAATCGACTGATATGTTTAATGAAACTAAATCATCAAAAATTAATGGGATATAATTAAAATTGGACACTGTATTATAGATAAAATATTCCGAGAATTAAGACCATTTTCTGGGAAGGTGTTTGAGACAATCTGAATAAAAGCCCAGCTACTCACAAGCCAGGTTTACAGGTCCATGTAGAAATATACTAAGAGGATGCATCATACAATGTTTCAGCTTGCCTGAAACACCTCAAACACCTCCCAAAAATGGTTCTAGCTCTCGGAATAAAATTACATTAAGGAATTTAATACAACTATAATTGTTTTTAATTTAAACTTAGTAGTACACAATTTTGCTAAGCACCAATATGTGCAATTATTGTCTAATAAAAGATATGTATTTTTCGGTAGTAATAAATTAAAAAAAGTTATTGCTATCTAAAAAGTCTCAGCATTTTCCTAATAAGTAGTTCACGGTAATAAATAATAGTTGTAAATCTAATCTAATGTGTTATGAATCCTCTATTAACAAATTATAATAAAATTAGTTTTAAATTGGTTATTTAAGTATGAACTACATTGATCTATCTTGTAATTCTTCATTTATAAGGTAATATGTCTTTTTTGCAACTCAACGGGGTACAAACACAAATAACTATAATGAAACCGTCCACAAATATTTTAACAAGCACGTCATTACCATGTTTACAGTCGACAGAACATAAAACCAATAAATTATTGATAATATCATAGCGTAATATCATGACGGTTATTGCTATCAATAACGTTACAATAAGATGAACAAATTGACAAGGCAAAATATTCACGATCATTGGAGTTATAAAGACTGTATAAATGGTAGAAATTGATTTGGCGTTTGGAATAATAAGGATTTAGATATGTACTATTTATTACTTATTAAGCGTATAGAATATAGCCTATGTTAATGTAACTTTTGAATGGTGAAAGATTTTTTAAAATCAGGCCAGTAGTTTTTGAGCCTATTCATTACAACCAAACAAAGTTTTCCTCTTTATAATATTCTATCTTGCAAAAACATCAAAATATGATACTTACTGATAATATTTATAAGATTTATGAAATCGTAGCGGAGTGAATATTTAAATTTTGATAAAAGTATATTTTTAACGAAATTTCAATAACATTCTCACATTCAGTATGACATATGTAGAGTCGAAATACTAATCAATCGTGTTTCGTATTCAATATATGACATGAAATGTCATTTCCATAACATTAAAGTAAGAACATACTAAATGGAAACTTATAAAAATAATACCCAGAGAAGCAACAAAAAAAGTTACAACCAAGAACATAAATTACAAAGAAAAGCGATCCTTAAAATTCGACATCAGATAATCCTTTCATACCGTGTAACCAAACAGTGACCTTATTATGGGAAACCATGTCAAATTATTCAGTAATATACAAGATATACATACGTGATACCGTAAATCCTTCAACGAGATGGGACAGGGTGGCCCGAAGGGGTGGCCCCCTCACCTATAGTCTCTGCCCCTTAGAAGGGTTACCTTGGGAGCGTAGAAAATAGTACATAATAAAAATTCAAAATACCCCTCCAATTTTCCCGAATACGTTTGATGTTGTAGTGAGCACGTATGATTGTGGAAGTTACGAGGCAGGAATGACGATCGCTATAATGAAGCAAATGGTAACTTACTTAAATGCGTGACGCGCTTTCCGATGTATTGGATATTGAGTTATGATGTTTGTTGTGGAATTTTACTGGTATTGCGGAATTATTTGCAGTAATTCGGCTTAGAGTATGTGTCATATACATATATGTGTCGAATGATTTACTGAATTTGGCTAAAACACTTTTTAAGGATGTATATCGACGCTTACTACTTGCTACTGCTGTAAATAGAATATATTCACTTAATATGTAAGGATATCGACGTTACTGTAACATGAAGTGTGCTTTCAATGGTATTTTCACGTAATATTTATTTTCAGTTATTTAGAGAAAAAGATAATTTATGATATTATGACGTTGCAATAAAACTTTAGACGACTTTTTAATCGTCTAGTAACTTTGTAAATCTTATCTAATAAGCAGATATTTTATCTATGAAACCCAAAATCTCGCTTGAAAATTATCAAACTTAAGAGAAAATCTAACCATTCCTTCAAAATTTTATTTCACCGTTCGAACTAGAAATCGAATTATACTTAGTAATTCACGTACATACATACATTTATTGAATCGAATTTTCAATTCCATAACAAACGAAATAAGGAAATTGTGGCTTGATCTAACATCCTCGTGTCAGGTACGGACTTGAGAAATTCCATTTCGAACGAAAAATCCATTCAATAAAATACATCAAGGTTCTAAGCCCGTTAGGAATAGAACGAGATGGAGATATTGTATGTAACGGGTGGGAGTGGGATGGAATAAATGTCCCTGCGAAATGGAACGAAAGAAGATTGAATAGAAGTCACACTAATACGTTACACACACACAGATGAAGGTTTAAGGTGATTTCACAAGAAATAGTCCCGAATTTTCAGTAGGATAAGTGTTATTTTGGTTTGATAGGATTTAGTAAAATGGATATTACTTGAAATCTCAAGTTAATGCAATAGATGAAGTTTTATAATTATTTTTCAAATATAGTAACACAACACATAACTGTAATAGGCTAGTTGACTCTTTTTTTAAATGGTCTTAAACGGTTAATATTTGATAAAAAAATATATATTTTATATATTTTTTAAAATATATTTATATTATATATTTTTTACCCCACAAAATGTTATTTAAAATTTACTTTATTGTAAACCCGCCCCACCTAACTCCATACAAACTATGCAAGAATTTAAGGAAAATTGAATAAATAAGATGTTTTCAACTTTATAAGCTACATGTAAAGTTGAAATAATTCCTTTCGGTATTTTATGATAGTCCTCATAGTTTAGATTTGGCTCTGAAAACCCTCTTTTGAAGTCTACCTGTATATACTATTCAGGTTTGACTGCCAGTAAATTTACAATTATTTTAATGTTATATTAATTATAACGTTTTTGACATTTAATGGTAATTTTTTTCTTTGATTTGAACTTTTTAATCTTACGATTTTAATGAGTAAAATCGATAAAATATGTTATTGTTAAAAAAAACTCGAGGAAATAGTAATATATTATGAGAAATAAGAGATGTCAACTAGCCTATTTGTATTTAGTAAAGACGTTACTTTTCTAAAGAGATCGGTTAAACCTTAGGATCCAAAATATTGGTTAAACCTTAAGATCCAGATTTTTTTAATACTTTCCATCTTGGCAATTATAGAATTTATAATATCAAAACAGTGAATGAGAATTAAGACTTCAACTTGTTGTTATTGCTTATTATAGTTTTAGAGAATATCAAAAAATCAAAAATAGTGAACTGTGTTGCAAAGGTCTTTGATAAGCTTTCTAGGGCACAAATTCCTCTTAAAAAAGTGACTAAAAATCTCAAAAATACAAAATAATCCATATCGAAAAAAATGGTTTTAAACGTAGTTTAAACATTGTTTTACATTATAATAAAACAAACACAAGAAATTGCTATACAAAATAATCGAACAATGTTACACACCCTTATCACATGTGTGCTAAGCTCACGCACACTACTGAATTTCAGATCAGCCGTAAAGAAATCACGCACACATGCACAGAGAAAGGCTTAGAGCACACACAAACAGCGAGACTATCTTATTATGTTTTATGTGTTTTATATACTTTTATGTGATTGATTTTGCCTTTGGTATTTTAATATGAAATTATAATAGTATTTGATAATGGGGAGACGTAAATGTAAAAGTAGACATTAGTAATTAGGAAACTTTTAAAACAAACTGAAAGAAGCATAGAAATAAGCTTAATATATTTCCTTTGGCTTAATTTTTTATAGAAGCAGTATTTTGTGTTAATTTTTAATATCTTTATTCCTGAACACAAACAGCTCAAGATACAATTACGATACGGTTGTTTCATAAGTATTTGTTATCATAGATATTAACGTGAATACATGTTAAACAAATTAAAAATAATCTCTAATTCACCCTGTTAAGTTTCAATCTGCCATTTGCTTTTATGAACGAACTAGTTCATAAAAAGTACCCTTACAATCTTTACCGCTGCCGATTTTGCCATGGTGGCCAATCTCAACAAAGACTAGCCAGCTGCGTATGAGATATTATTAATAGTGCACACGCGAACACAAGTGCACTATCTATTCCTTTACTCTCATAATCCGATGGGACGGCAGACCGACACGACCGGAGAGGTCAGGTGCAGGACCGACGGCTTTACGTGCTCCTACGCGCTGAAACACCAACGTCCAGACTCAGGGCTGTTACTAAGATTTCTTTGTCAGAAAAATCCCAATAGCATTTATTTTTTCGGATTCGAACCCAAGACCCCTAGATCTGTATTCAAAGATGCAACCACTAGACCAACGAGGCAGTTACATTGATTCGGTACTGGCTAACAATACACCAGTTGTATCCCTCCCTTCATATCTCCGATCGTCTGGACAGGACGTCTGAAGAGGAGTTTTAGCGTCTCATCCCCTGTATGCTATGAGAATGATCTTTATTGTTTTTTATAGAACAACTCTTTCGATGCATTCAGCTCTCTATAATTACATTATATAAATACTAGGTGCGCCCCGAGGTTTCACCCGTGGCAACTCCGTGATTAAAAGTAGCTTATATGTTAATCTGAACCCTTATCTCAAGGCACAGGCATAAAAAAGAACTTTAGTTTAATAGCAGAAATGTGTAGAAAATTGTTCCTTAAAAATAATATTTCTAAAAGAATATTTTCTATTGTGTATAAAGTGATCATCCGCTAAAATTTTAGTTTAGTCGCCCTGTCGAGTTGATCAGTCATATGAGACCATTAAGGCCACGTAAAGATTTCTTTAGTATTTTCATAATTTTGTGAACATTAGACTGTCAATAAAAACAAGGGTGTTTATATTGCCAATAAGGCCAGTTAGATACAGCAAACAACTCATACAAATATCGCCACTCTTCGTATCTATGATCGTCTGTACAGGACGTCCGAAAAGAAGATATAGGGTCATCCTTTAGTACACAACTAGGTGTATCCCGCGATTTCGCGTATATCTGTTTTCCCCGTTCCCGTGGGATTTGATCATCCTTTCTTAGTGGTAGGCAACCAGTTCGTATCATCTACCTGCATGAAAAATTTTAGCGACTTTTATACACAAGAGCTATCTTCACTTATTTAAAGTAGCAATTCCACACACTTTCATAGTATTCAATTTTAGAGATACTCATAAGTTTGATGCTGTCATTATGACCTTTAGGTGTTATATGTATAGATAAGAACTATCTTCAATTATTTAAAGTAACTACTTCGCACACTTTCATAGTATTCAGTTTTAAGAGACTCATATATTTCATGGTGTTATTATAACCTTTATATGTTTTTTGAAACTTTAAAGAAAGTAATTTTTTTTAGTAATCTCTACATTCGCCACATTTTACAAAAACCACAAAAAAGTGTGTTTACAATCAATCAGTACTGGCTAACAATAGGCCAGTGCCTCTCTCCATATCTACGATCGTCTGAACAGGACGTCCGCACCGAAGTTTTAGGATCATCCCTTGTTCACAATAAGTCGATATGTATTGTTGACTTTGATTGTTGTGTGGAAACGTTTCGACAAACAAAAGCTGAGATGTAGGTATGTTTAGGGATGAGACAATATTGTTAGTTTATTTGGAACAGGTTATTAACAATGTAATTTAATTAGTAATCTGCATTTTCATTATAAACCTGAGCCACAATAGTCCTTCCCTACATCGTCCCTAAAGTACAATCAGATTCAGTTAACAGGTATAGTTCTATATCTATTGGAGAAAGTTGATTCAAGGCTATAGTACTTATCTAGATAATTTACAAATCAATTAATGTATCTAGTTATTTTTAATATTTAACATTAACATACAAATGTATTGCTTGTAGTTTGTATTATGTAGATTAAGACCTATAAGTCAACGTCAATAATTAAGTTGGCAATTTCGCCTAATAAAACCCTTTATATAAGAATTGTATTGTGCTCTATACCGTTTTCTTGTAGCTGTTGTGTATACCTAATAAAAAATAAACAAATACGTTATAGGAAATCTACGGAACTATTTTTATAAAAGTTTTATTTACTAGGGTTAAAGATATATATAATTATAAACTTACCCTGCCGTAAAAGATAGCCATGCCATAGAAGAAAGCCGGTAAATGTAAAGCAAATTGTTAGCATTCCGATACTAATACATTAAAATCAATAAGAAATACCATTTCAGTACTGCACTAGAGCCAACATCGTAACTCGGGCTTCTCTTATTTTCGCTCGGTGCCTCGTTTACAATGAGACAGGTAAATACAATAATATTAGGTTTTATGATGACGTGATCAAACCACATATGGTACATAAAATTATTTCATTTTATTTCATTATGTGGTAATGTGTATATTTCAACATAGTTATTGCTATATCAATATAACATGTATGGAGAGATAATCATTGTTAAGTAGAACGATTTCTAGCGACGAATCTTACTGATCTTTTCATTTGTTTTTATCTGATATTTAAGCAAGGATACTTGAAAAATTAAAAAATTGTAAAAAAATATGCCATATTTTTTTGAAGAAAAATAAACGTGTAAGTAATTCACTCATCCTCACAACTTAATCACTGATGAGTCACAATTGGTGGTAGTTTGTCCGAGCTTATAAGTAGAAACATAACAACTTAACCACTAAGCGAGCGATTCCGTCACTATCCTACCAAGTAGCAGGAAGTAGCGCTAGTAACTAACCAATGACAGCTACCATCTCCAGCTACTAAAACATTCAAATACATCACCAATTCGTAACACCCGATTTTGGCACGACAATGTAAGGTTGCTCTAAGTAATGTACGCGAGGCGACATTATTTTAGTTTCCAATCTTGTAATGGCGTGTTTCGTTTGTTTATGGACCGTTTTGTGTTGCGGATTATCTGTCTTGTTAACTGATTTGAACAAGTTTATGAAAAATACGATTACAAATTATAGATTTTTTTTAATCTATGCTAGGCGCGAAATCTTAAACAAGGGATGCAATTTAATATCCCTCCACTGCCTTTGCTTATTATTTTACTAATCAATACATATAATAAAATCGTAACAAGTTGGAATTTGTACATGGAATATTTTGCGGAGTATTTTAATACTGGGTAATATAATACAGAAGCCAAATCATTTTTTTTGTCTGTCGGCCTGTCTGACTGAATATCTATGTACGCTTTTTCCTCCTTAACTTCTGAATGTATTAAGATTAAAATTTACACAATTGTTGATTATAATTTTATATACGAAAATTACAATTCTTATTGAAAAATCTTGTAATTAATAAGTCACAATATTAAATTTACACATCAATCCTATTAAAATAGCAAAACTACTTCAAAATGATTCTACATTTAAAAAATCAGCTCTTTAACGTTGGGGGTTTTCCTTGATCATTATTACTCAATTATTTATTAAAAATTTGTTATAAATGAATGTTAATATAGATATTAAGGTATAAATAAACATGTTTTTGGCATCAAAATGGAATATTTCATACGCCTCACAATTACAGCCATCACTCCATTACCCGAATAAATAAAATACAATTTTTATACCTATTAACGCAATTTAAATTATAGGGTAAATGCACCTGCTTTGGCCACAGGCATATGCACATTAATTCTATCACAATTTACATTCAAAGCATTGATCGTATTACGTCGTCTATATAGCTACCTTAAGGGCCTTCTGTCTATCTAAAAGTCAACAAATTAACAATACAACTTGACATTTAAAAGTTATTGTCCGTTATTTATATGGTATCAATTCTTATCGTATCGATTTCACAGGTATATTAATATAGCTTTTTTTAATTAAACTTTAGTTTGAGTAGAGTCATTTATACATATCTCGTTTATTTCACAGTCGTAGCTTCGAGTCATAAATTAGTTCTTGCCAACTGCTGATAGTTGCAGTAGAAAAAAAAGTGAACTATAAAATATTGGATACAGTATATAATTTAATCCCCTTTACCGATTTCGGCCACAGCGTCCAATCTTAACAGAGACTAGCCTGCTGCGTAGGAGATATTATAATGCACAAATGTACGCGCGAACATAGGCACTCTCTATTCCTTCACTCTCATAACCTGATGGGACGGCAGATCGACACGACCGGCAAGAGATCAAGTTTGTGAGGATGTATGTATATATATTTGTTACTCTTTCACGCAAAAACTACTGAAACGATTATGAGGAAATTTGGTATACAAGGATTCGGAATAATATATAGACTACTTTTTTTCCGGAGTCAAGGGATCAGAGGTTACGCGGGTGAAACCGCGGGGCGCTGCTACTTAGGACATAAATAATAACGACATGTCTAAAAAACCTTACATCTAACAGAGATAAGATAATTATCAACTCGAATACCTTAAATACCATTACCCCATTATTCCTAATTAGGATGTCGCTAAAGATGAGGAATGCAAGAAATAAATTATGATAATAATAAACGCTTGTACCAGTTTGTCAAAGTAATTGCGCGTGTATCTTTTACCCTAATAGGCTCATTATTTCTTAATTATCTACAAATTGATAGAGGTTACACTAGAATGCGAAGAGATAAAATTTTATTCTGTTTATATTTCAAAGTTGTTGGTGTCCTTTTTTAAGTTAAAGTTAAATGAGTTTTAAAGATTTTAAGAGTCGCATCTTATTTCTTATTTTTGAAAATGGTCGGAGTATGCAAACACCTTTTTTGGTGGTTTTATTATTATTTTTTTTATGGCAGAGCAGGCAAAGGAGCAAGTGGGTCACCTGATGTTAAGTGTTTATAGCAGAGAGACTGTCAGCACCAGGCTTTAGTTTTTGTTTTTTTTTTGTGGGGTGATTCTCTTATATCTAAAAGGGCTTCTACTTAACCATTGAGTATTATATACTACTTCTTAATCCTTACTATCCTTATCCTTACTCTATTAATATTATAAATACTTTTTATAATATTAATAGAGTAAGTATTAATATAGATTTTTCAATGAATACGAAAGTATCTCTCTCTGTCTGTCTCTTTTTCACGCCAAAACCACAAACCGATTTGGATAAAATTTTGTACAGTGATTGGTTTTATCTCGGAAATTCAGCAGAACTGGGAGATATATATACGGGTGAAAACGCGTGCACAGCTAGCATTAAATACGTTAACTTCAACAGTCTGTCAGTCATCTACAGATATAAAATATATAAAGTAAATAATAAAATTATATCATTATTCTAACCAGGTGTCAGACATTCTTTGTGACTTAGGATTAGCATAGACATCTATGTAACGTTAGAATATTAATTTTAGTACGCGATTATGGTGTACATATTAATATAAATGCTAACGGTCATCTGTCTGGAGTTTTTGAGGTCAGTCGACAATGACTAGATCGATTTTGATATTTTTTGGGAACTACGGGGTGATTTTTTTTATATTGACAAATGAAATAAGAATGACCGAATACATTATGATGATGTATTTTTTTAATAAAATCTGTATACGATTTCGTATAGATGTATCATGAAAACATATCCGTCAAATCAACACTATTTTGATACAAATATTATCCAAACTTGTTCAGTTGTTTTTGCGTGATTACAAAAAATTCAAACTGAATTTTTCAAATGATATCCTACTAGTACGACAAAAGACGTCTATAATAAAGGTCTTCCTTTGTTCGAACCGTAAAATATGACCTATCGCTGATCCTAGATACCGGTTAGGTTTATAGGCAATAAAATAAAAAGCCTGTAGTTATACGTCGAGCAACTGTCGCGACACATGGCGTACATCTTTCGTTTTATTTCTATGTATTGTCTAGTATGGCGGGTGACTTTTAAAATAGATCTATTTTTTTTCACCGACTTCCAAAAAACGGAGGAGCTTCTCAATTCCACCGTATTTTTTGAAAAACTTTGTTAAATTTAAAATAGATAAAGGCACCGACTTTGCATAGATTTAAACAAAAATAAAATGAAAAATATTATCTACTTTTTAGAGTGAGGAAGTCGGTTCTCTTTTTTGGGATAAAGTTTTTATTAATACTCCTGGACAGTCAACACAACGCCAACAAATGGAAACTAGATATCTGATGGACATACTTTTTTTGTAAATTCATAAACACTATAGCTAAAGAAACCCAGACAGTAGAAAATTACAATGTTCACATAATAATTTTCTGCTCGTGGGGATCGAACCCACACCCTCCGGCGAAATAGACCATTGCTGTATTTACAGTGACAAAACAAAAGAAAAGTGACTTTGTTTAATACTATCTAAGTATGTAGTAAGTTATTTTCGAAGTAAATATTAAGTAGGAGTAGTAGTGAGTAGTAGACATTATATAACATAATAAAAACTCTCTTTCCATACTTAACTATCCGTATCTATTAAAACGAGTTTCAAGTAAATAATACAGCCAATTACAGTATTTATAGCACACCTTTAAACAAAGATGTTTTACTTTTACTTATAATTAATTTAATCATTTTGTTTGTAATGCGAATACAAGTATATTAGGTCCTGTGACATTGTCGCATGTCGTTAAATTTTGAAATAAACTTAATTTTATATATATTTTAACGCTAAGTGAAGTTCTATGTTCCTTAAGGCAGGTGTTTCCACATCTGTTATTCTATTTTTTCTAGATACTTCTCTCGTAAGTTTAATCCATCAGATTAAAAATCGAAGACCGCCTCGTTGGTTCAGTGGATAGCGCGTTAGGCAATCGAGATGTCCTGGGTTCCATCCCTGGCGACAAAAATATCTTGATCTGCCAGGCAATAGATTAACTATAATAATAATGGACAATGGTAGGATAGTTCGTAGGTACAGGAAACTCAGTCATCCTAGGCTCCGGCCGTTTGGCCTCTCAGTAGGAGTTTACAGTCCACCGCCTTAAGGTGAGATACTGAGCGCCATAATAATAATAATAACCTTCAAAAGATACAATAAAGACATGATACAGCCTATAAATATAAGCACAGAAGGCGAATAAGGAGCTAGTAGGCTACCAAACAACCGTTAAGTAAAGGGAAGCGTTTAGAAAAGGTGCAGGTATATATAGAAGGCTAATCACCTACATGCATTTGAAGATAAATCTATCAGTGAAACGGATTACATATCCATCCCAAGCTCCGAAGGCGACGAGACTTCACTTATATGAAAATCATTTTAAAATGCTTTACTATCTACCTAAATTATAAATAAATATTCTGGGACATTTAACACTACGTCATCTAGACCCAAACTAAGCAAGATCGTACTATATCTTATGTGTTTAAAATACCTTAATGAAGAAACTGAAAAAAAATCAATTTACGCAAAATAAATACGTAATACATACATCTTTTAAACCAGATTCTGCTGAGTACACCTGCCCTTAACATAAACATTAATTATTAACCAAAAGTTCATTAATACACGTAATTAAACACAGAACAGTAGCTACTGAGTTTATTACACCAATTAATAAAATAAAACCTAATAGTTGCGATAACTAACCATTCATTAAGCTTCTATAATAACGTAATTAATCGCTGATAAGCTATGATATTTATAATAAACTATTACTGCTGTAATAATTTTATTTAAATAATGTTCTAAACAACGGTGGTAGAAAGACAATGTATCATGATATCGATGTTTTCTTATACCTAAACTAGCGATCCGCCCCGGCTTCGCACGAGTGCAATTCTGATACAAATACACTACAGAAAACCTGTGAACGTTGTATATAAAAATTAGTACATTATTTTGATAAATTCCGTAATGTGTAAAATGATAATTAACGACATCACATTAGACACCAAAAATAACAGTGTTTCTCCACTATGAAATGGATGTTAAACCGTTATGTGACATATAAACCTTTTGAATCATTCTATCCATAAAAAAACCGCACCAAAATCCGTTGCATAGTTTTAAAGATTTGAGCATACAAAGGGACATAGGGACAGAGAAAGCGACTTTGTTTTATACTAAGAAGTGATATAAATGAAGTCCTTATTGAATCCTTCAAATAATATTTTGGATTATTTTGGACTAAACCTTGTCTATACTTAACTCAAAAACGATTTAATCAAACTTTCTATTGACAAAAAAGCAAATAGTAGCTTTATTTAAATAATTGCTCCCTTTATTTCCGTAACATTATTAAAAAACGTAAACACGATCTCGAAACCGACTTTCACTTTCAATCACGTCAAAAAAAGTCTATGCGCCACCTGAGTTCAACAAAGGGATGGTTTTGGCCCCAATAGTTGCCTATTATAAAGGGTTAACCCTTTCACAGGATGTCTTGGGTCGTTTAGACACCTGCGTAGAAAGTGAATCTATGGGAAGATTTTTTAAGATCTTTTTAGTGTCGGTTACGATTCTTTTGTATTTTAATTGGCGTTGTCGTTTTGTTTTCGAGTTTTATTTGGATTTCGTTTTGAGTGATATTTTTATCAATCTACACTAATATTATAAGAAGGAAAACTTTGTTTGTTTGTAATGAATAGGTTTAGAAACTAATGGACCGATTTTTAAAATTCTTTCACCATTCGAAAGTTACATTATCCAAGAGTAATATAGGCTAAATTTTATGGGCTATATATAAAATGTTACGCTAAGGGAGCGAAACCGCGCGGATAAGCTAGTAGGAATGAATCTGTACTTAAAAAGTATTTTTTAAATTAAATGGCAATGTAACATAGCCAAAAAGAAACATCTAAAGTAAAATAACATGAGAACAACAATGTTTTGAACACGCCAAAACCTAATGGGCAATTACTACGATCCATCAATCAAAGGCTAAAAAATCTACTGAGAAATATTCACATGCATATTAAATAGACTACCGTCAAACCCTTACTAACAATCATGAGAAAAGATTTTTTATCAACCATTGTGATACCTGAATCAATGGCATTGTAATTTTGTGACTACATGATTTATATTTGCATACCGTTTGTATAAGTTCGTTAAGGAGCGAAGGGTAAGAATTACCCGGTCGTACCACCTTGCAGGGTTGATTGATTGTTGGGTGTAATTTAATATTTTTACTAAGTACTACAAAGGTACAAAAATTAAACTTCATACAAAGCGTCCACAGATACGAAATGGTGGATCAGGATAGCTTGATACATCATGTCATACATTTGATACTCACTTCAGTGTTGGTATACATAGCATGTACGTAGGTATGAAAAGTACATACAAAGTATTCTGTACGTTTAACTATTATGTGGTACAGTGTTAAACCTGAGACAGTCAATGAGACATCCTTAAACGATTTTTTTCTATTTAGAAGAAAAAAATATCGGCTACTTTTAAATTTTGATTGGAATGAGACTAGGTGTCAGGAAGGGATTGGGGTGGATGGTTACATTCATCTTTACGTCATATAATAAAACCAATTCTGTACATTGAATATAACAAAAAAGACTAATTGCAATGTAAAATATATGTTCTATAGACAAAACCATCCAAAACCATGATAAAAAAAAATCAAAAAGCATTTTAAACGCGACTTATTTTTATTTATTATTTATTAAAGTATTTAAAAAATGGCGAAACGGGACCCGCTCAAATTCCTATACTCATTCTTAACCCTAAAAAACCCAGGTAAATTTTGCAAGCATTCAATACTTTTATTATGCAAAATGAAACTTAATATGCAAATGCGGTATTGGGATGCAAATTCGAGTCTCTACAAACACACTACAAGGGGTAAGATTTTTACATCCGATCAATACGGCTTTTGATTTTTCGAGTGATTTATTGGTATCGCGATTTGTATTTGTTATTATTTTGTTGAGAACTAATTTTAAAATAGAACTAAATTTATTTTCAATTAAATTAATTTAAAAAAATTTTCACTAATAAAAAAATCTCTTTGATTTATTTTCTATTTCTTCTGGATTTTTTAACAACAATTTCTCATTATTATGAGTTTAAAATAGATTTAAAAACAACTTTATTTAATAAATTACCATGTAATATATAATATGTCATTCCAAAAAACTGTACCTACTATAGTTATATGAACTATTCGTTAGAAACAATTTTTTTCCCAAAAATATATAAGTATTGTGTATCAGTGTTGTCTACTGCTTATATTAAAAGTATACACATAATTAAATAGTTCAACGCGAAAAATATTTTATTACATATAAAAGCAAAATTATTTTTATTCTTGTTATTTTCCGTTGTTAACTCCCAAATCGTAAATCAACTAATTACTTAAAAAATAAAGGTATTCAACAAAACCTTAACTGTAGGTACTACAATAAAATTCTGAGGTTACCTATAAAACATAATAAGGTATTTTTATTCTTGTCATTTTCCGTTGTTAACCCCTAGATCGTAAATCAAATAATAACTTAAAAAATAAACGTATTTAATAAAAGTCTGTTAAAGGCTTTACGTGTAGGTACCACAATGAAATTCTTAGGTTACCTATTAAAACACCTACCTACATACAAAAGCACATAATTCGTTGAAAAAACCCAATTTTCTGGTCGGCCGGCCTCACCACAAAACTGGCCAAACCCACTTCCCTTAATTTTTATTATATTTAAAGTTTCCCCTCGGTATGTTTATCATATGCCATCAAATATTTAACTAGTTTTTTAATTGTAAAATGTTTTAGTGGTAACGAAACAATAGTAGTTATTAAAACCGTTAGACATATATTTTTTATGGAACAATGATAAATTAAGCCTATTTCATTATACGTTTAATTGTATAGAGCAAAAAACAATTGTAGCTTTTATGAGTTTATGACGGAATTGAAAATAATTAAAAATATACACTATTGTATGTTTTTGTTATAATTTATGATACAACTTCATCATTATAGTCTGAAATCTAAACCCTTTTATAAGATGTAAATTTGGCAAAATCATTATATCTGTTTATTCAGGTGTATACGCTATTTTTATATTAAATTTCATTAAAATCAGGTATGCATTTATAGGTACTATGGATTTGGAATATAACAATGAATTTACTCGTTTTTCCGTTTCGCAATTAAAAATGACCACAATATAATAATAAACCTTCTTTCTTATAAAAGTCTACAACCAACAACCGCCTATAAAATTGTTTTTAATTACGAAAAACGCTTTCTTACAAATTAATGACCCATTCAGTACTAAAAACATATATAAGCAAGTAGCACAAAATACATGCGCCTACATTATATAATTAAAATGTATAATGTAGGAGGAACATAGAAGAGGCGGTAATGAATATTTCAAATTAAATTACTATTTTATATTCACTTTATACAGGATTTTCTACTTTTTCAATACTGTAACGCTGTCTTGTCTTTTTGCTTTTTCACGCTTAAACCAGTGAACAGATTTGGATGAAATTTGGAACAAAGGTAGTTTGAGATCTGAGAAAGGACATTGTATATTTTTTACCCGAAAAACCAACGAAAACTAAAACCCGAGGCGTAGCTAATATTAAACAGGAAAATAAGTTAATTTAATTATCTACACTAATATTATATAAAATATAGCTTATGTTACTCGTGAATAATATAGCTTTCGAATATTTAAAGAATTGTTAAAATCGGTCCTTGCATAGTAATAATAGTAGTTCTTAAGCCTATTCATTACAAACAAAGTTTTCCTCTTTACAATATTAGTGTAGACAACATACCTTCCTCTTTTTTCTAAATCGGTTAAAATTACACATCATGAACATGGAAGCAACGTGGGAGGAACATTGAACAGGCGGTAACCATTAATACTTATTACAATATAATTGTTTTGTCTAATGCCCAAAGACAAAGGATGTATGACAGTGACATGTGACTATATTAACGATCGAGTATTTAGATCATATAATTAAGTTGAGTATTGATCTTTGACATACTAGTGTGCCCCACGGCTTTACTCTTGTATATCTCTTCCCGTGGATAAAAGTTTCTCGAGTTTCAAACAATCGGTCTATAAAATTTCATCGAAATCGGTTCAGTGGTTCAGGCGTGCCGAAGAGACAGATAAAACAGAATTACTTTCGCATTTTAATTATTGGTAAGGAACTTAGGAACCACTAACTTGCGAATTTTACACCAGCGTTTGCTTCGTTTTATAAAAAATTAAATAAATTATTTATTTTTATATATTATACAGTGTAACAAATATATATACATACATTTTCACTTTTGCATTTATAACATAAGTCGAATTTTTAAAAAGTTATAATAATATAGTGGAATTAAAATAAAAAAATACATATATTGTTATTTAAACAAGCATATTTAGTTTAAATATTTATATAATACATTTTAACTAATTAATTCCGCCATACTGGCTTCTAATAAAAACCGTTAAAATATTAATACAAATACGGAATATTTATATACTGGTGAACAAACCAACATCTTAATTAAATTTATATTTTATACGATAACATCCAGTTCCTACCGGTTTTACCTTGCACCTAATTTGCGTATAATACAGAGATTGTAGATTATATAATATACTTGTAACTTTATGCTAATTGATTATATTAAGCATTATAATTTATTTATGATCTAGTTATCTTGCATTCCACGCACAAAAGTCTTACAGGTAAAGTTACGTAAAACAATACTAGTTGTTACGCGCGGCTTCACTCTCGTAATAATAATATAATGTTGTATTATTATCATTTCTCGGTAAATGGTCTATCAAACACAAAAATATCTCTCAAATTGGACTAGTAGTTCCTGAGATTAGCGCGTTAAACTGTTCAGCTTTATATCATATGTATAGATTTTGCATTCACACACTTAAAAATAGACACATTAAAAAATAGACGCAAAACGGCAATAAATAAAAACACCTTTTCACCCAATTAAATAGAACACCAAAACTATTATTATTAATTTCCTGAACCACACGGCAACGCCCACTACAATTACAAAAAAAAAACAAAATTGGCGAAATTACTGGCAATTATAAAAAGGTCTTACCGTCACCCCATAATTTGAAAACTAAACATCGATGGAAATCCCCTCCTAAGTTTACGCCCATCGATTTTTGAAGGGGGCCGACCCTATGATAGTTTACGGCAGCTGACGTTTTCTTATAAGTTTAATCGATTTAACATCGATTCTAGTCACTATCGAGTCTTATAAGACAACAAAATAACAATTATGTAAAAGCATAAAAAATTTAGTTGTTTCTGATAACGGTATTAGTAATAAAGTGCAATTTTGGGGTAAGTTGTTGATATCGATCTGTTAAACTCTAAAGATTTTTTAATAATCGTGCGAGTTTCTAGAAATGTTGGTCCTCTTTTAAAAAATTGGTAGCTAAAAAGTTACCTTAATTGTCTTGAATAACGTATAAGTGAATATAAATTGGAATACATAGGTACTTAAAGCTATTTACTAAGTTATGAAACATACGTTACTAAATAAAAACGATTTACTGACGACAATATCAAGTGCCATAGAAATTCTTATAAAATTAGCGTACTTCACTTCAAGTTTACTCTTCAAATATAAAAACAATCTCTAAATCAATACTTAAAAACGTTATTTTATCTTTGAATAAATATATTAATTTCTAAAACGTTATAAATACCAACAAAAGCTTATTACACTCATAATATCACAAAAAATTATAAAATACAATTTTTACTTTTTTCTAAACTTAATTATTGTAATAGTTTATATTCCTAAATGATGTTAATAGAATAATTCAAATACAATTTTCCTACACGAAAAGTAACAAAAAGTTTATGAATATTATCTCATTTTTCAGATCTCGGATACTGCGCGCCATCTATGAATCGTATGGTAAGTACACATCTGAACATTGAATTCAACCCTTCACACATTTTTAGGAATGCGCCATCTGTGTAACATTATGGACAACTTTTTTGCGAACTGAAGAAGAGTTGAGTCAAGATGAAAGATTTGTTGCTAATTTTTACCCGTGATGGAACGGAGATAGTTTAAACGTTTGGGGTAAAACAGTTTGTGTGTGCAACCAATGCTACCTCTTCAAAACCACTGGTCCGATTTTAGTGCGGTTTTCAGTAATGAGTTTTTATTTAATTGTTGACTGTTTTTAGGAAGGTTTTACGGCAACAACTCGCCCGGGAAAGCTGCAGTAAATATTCGTTACCATTTATTTTCAAAACCACTGGTCCAATTATAGTGCGATTTTCACTGATGAGTTTGTATTGCTTTATATACACGTTACCAATCAATTAAAATAAGCATGACGCGTACTTTTTTTACATTCGTCAATTAATAATTTAAAACGGATTTCCCTTTTTATTTCCCCTTCACTAGCTATTTTAATTTATATCTTAAAAACGTATATGATAATAATTTCTATAAATTATTATAATTAAGCGGAAATATAACATGCATATTTCTCCCAACCCTAGCATACATATTTCTGCGTACATAAAACTAACGAGCTATTTAAATAAACTTGTAAACAAAATAATTGCCTATTAAAGTAACTAGAGACAAATTAATTGAAAGAAATACAGTCTTGTTAACATCTAGCGCTACTGGTTATCAGATCCAAAATAATTTATAAGTACAGTACTTCGACCAATTATATTCGTTAGGACAAGAGATTCCTATCAAATCAAGCATAGGCGATGTTTCATAGTGATTGTAGTATCGCAAATGCCTTGGTTGTAATTAGATTGTGAAACGATTAATTGTCTAAAATTGAATGTTGATAGTTTATGGTATGACAAGCGAAGATGTATTATCACCTATATTTGTAAAACCAGAAGTTTCAGTAGTATAAGCTGGTGAGAATGAAGGTAAGGATTCAAGACGCAAATATTATAAACTAGTTGTGGTTTCAGGGGGATATAAATCCTTTCTTAGCGAATGCCGTCATGACATCTACCTGCATGCCAAATTTCAGCCCGATCCGTGCAGCGGTTTGCGCTGTGTCTTAATAGATTACTATGTTAGTCAGTCAGTCAACCTTTGAATATACATACTTATATTCACACAACACTCAAAATGAAATATAATATTGAAAATAAATATCATACTAAATTTTTATTACTAAAATGTTTTTGTAAAACAATATTTTAGAATTGTCAAAAACTGAAAACAGGATTGAGAAATTAAGTTTATTTTCAGTTTAAAATAACCAAATTAAGTTAGGATTGCATCGTACCAAAGAATATTAATAGTCATCACGTAATTATCACTACATAGTATAAAACAAAGTCGCTTTTTCTGTCATGTGTCATGTTGTATGTCCCTATGAACGCTCAAATCTTTAAAACTACGCAACGGATTTTGATGCTGTTTTTTTTAATAGATAGAGTAACTCATGAGGAAGGTTTTTATCAGCATTGCACCCGTGCGAAGCTGGGGCGGGTCGCTAGTTCTAAATAAATAAATATAAATATTCTGGGACATTTAATACTACGCTACCTAGTCCCAAACTAAGCAGAGCTACGGGAACTAGATTATTGATAGACATACTTTTTTTAAATACATAAATACTGTAGGTAAATTAACACCCAAACAGTAGAAAATTACAATGTTCGTCGCATTATAATTTTCTACTACGAGTAGGCGATCGAACCCACACCCTCCAGCGCAATAGACAATTGCCATGTCCGCTGTGCTAATCGGGTCATCAAATAGTCAATTCAATAATCTTTTGATTTAAAACACCATTATTTTAATACCAATATACCTCTATATAATAACTGAGGAAATCATATAATTTGCTAATTTCAAGGAAAAGTATAACATTTGCAATGAATAATGCCACAATTCTAACATTAATTGTTACGTACTGAATATCAAAGTCAATGTTTCCAGAAATTTCCAAAGCAAACATCTTCATTACGGACCGAGTCTAAATAGTTAAATACTAGGCATGTTTACGCAAAACTAGTTCATTATTACCTTCATTAATTAAACCTATAAATAGTATAGTGTTTGGAATAGGGTTGCTACAAAGGAAAAAAATATGAGGAATATTATCGAAATTTTAACGAACATATTTTTTTTCAATGCTTCACCAAAAGACTTATTTATGTAGGAGTGATTAAGCGATTTCTATTTATTTATTTTTGTTCAAGGTATAAGTTGAGTTTGATAAGAAAATGGGGACCTCCAAATCTGATTATCAATGTTTTTTTTATGTTAGAATAGAACATTCACCTGATGTTAAGCGACTGACCGCAACCCATGAACATATACAACATGAAAGAGTCACATTTCCCGTGCTGGGAAGGGGATAAGGAGAGGATTAATTATAGGAGGGGAGTAGAACAGGATGGAAAAGTAATGCTCTCTCACCGTACGACACACAGTGCAATACTGCTTCACGCCGATCTTCTGCTGGGGGGTGGTAATTACACCGGTGCGAGCTTGACCCAATCGTGCAATGCTCGGTTCCCACTCTTTATGTGTTGAGGGTTTGTTTAGAAATTAATGTTGTCATCCTACTAATAATATAAATGCGAAAGTTTGTGAGGATGGGTATGTTTGTTATTCTTTCAAGCAAAAACTACGGAATGGATTTGGATGAAACTTGATACACATATAGGTAAAGATCCAGGATAACACATAGGCTACTTTTAATCCCGGAAATCCAACGGTATCTGTTGTTGTGCGAGTGAAACTGTGGAGCGATGCTAGTATAAAATATAGCTTAAGTTACTCGTGGATAATGTAGCGTTCGAAAGGTGAAAGATTTTTTAAAATCAGTCCAGCAGTTTTTGAGCCTATTTATTACAAACAAACAAACAAAGTTTTCCTCTTTATAATATTAGTGTAGATAAGCTAGAGTAATCAGCCCTAGATTAGAATGTTGCATCACCCTTAATTGGTTGTTTTAATTGTATTGACATCGCGTGAGCAAGCCCACCGATAAATCTTATAAATGCATTCAATTACTTTTTTCCGTCAATTAATCATCTGACGTCATAATGTGCATAGATTCCCTTGAAGTAGTCACGATATGAATTATTTTAAACTTTGTTGTTGTTTCAAAACGAGAGTGCACTGGTTCAGTTTTAGTTCAAGGGTGTGGATTCGAGATCGACTACAAAATTATAGGTGTAAAAACCCTGATTCTTACTTTAAGATATTCCTGTATGCTGTAATATATTTGTTGAAATTGAAATAAAATTAGATAAATATTATAATTGTAATGAGTTATGAGACTTTGTTTGCATATCATAATTCATGGTTGTAGATAGATGTTCAAAATATGTAATTATAATGACCTTTGTACCTATCTATGCAAATAAATACTTTTGGCTTTTGACAATCTTAGTGCTCTTACACTAAGCGACCAAATATCGGTATATATCTTACGATATCGATTCATTAGAAAGAAAGTAAGACAGAAAAATGGTTATTTGCAACAAATAAGCACATAAATATATTTAACAGAGATAAACTAAAATGAACAAAACTAAATTAATAAATAGACATGCACATCATTAATATGAAAAGATTCGAACTCAGCATCGCCATTTTAAGAATGTGGTATATATATGTTCCTCCTAATCTAATTTCGGTCACGGCGGCCAATCACTACAGAGATCAGCTCAGAGATCAGATATTATAGTGCACAAGTGTGTGCGCAAACACAGTTGCACTCTCTTTTCCTTTACTCTCATAACCTGATGGGGGCAGACCGACACGACCAGAGAGAGATCAGGCGCAGGACCGACGGCTTTACGTGCTCTCCGAGGCACGGGCAAGAGACATGGTAAAATAAGTTTGGGAACTTTTGCATTAGACGAGTTAAACTTAGACGAATTAAACGAGTTTATTTTATTCTATACAAATAATATGAAATACGATGCATGATGGTCGCCTTAAATCTGCATTCAAAACGCCATGAGCAAAAAGCAGAACATTTGTTCAACTAATGAAGGAATAAAACTGTTTTGCTCGATACATTGTAGCTACAATGTAATTGGCACGTGTTTTTAATGAGTATGAGGTACTATAATGCGTGAATATTTTTTGTGAATCTTCTGTTGATTCACGCATATGCTCTAGAAATTGTTTATTCCTTGCGTGTTTTATTGTGAGTAAAAAATAGATTTTGATGTAACAGCTTGAAGTTTTATAGTCGAGTAATGTTGTAGTATTGTCATTATAGTACGTATAGGTAAGTTTCATAGTGACACCAGAATTAAAATTAGGAAAAATATACGTCGTAATATTATAGTAAGATAATAATTACTAGATTCCTCCTTCAATAAATGTCGACTTTCCGTTCGTGTTGTGGGACATGTCTTTCAAGAGTGACGAAAATTTATTTGTGTAAAATTGTGATTATCGTCGATATAAAATAATAATAAATAAATAAATTATTTATTTCCAACAATATTTTACATAGATAAATCATGTCGCCCAGGTTCGTGAGATAGTATGAACTGTTTTTCAGTAATAATATGCAAATTACAATTATACAAAAAAAAAATAGTAACTAAAGTTAATGTATTGCAATGTAGTGTAATAAATTGCACTTTAAATGTTTCCTTACATCAAACTAATCTTATCTCGTAAAATGCAAAACATGAAAAAATTTTCGCAAAAAAATAGAACCGACTTCTTCGCTCTAAAAAGTAGAAAATAACTTTTATTTCATTTTTGTTGAAATCTATACAAAGTCGGTGCAAAATCTTGTTAAATTGAAAATAGATAAAGGCACCGGCTTTGTATAGATTTCAATAAAAATTTCTATGGGACCACACTGGAACTCTACTCTTTTGAATGTAAAAAGTCCATAAACGCCGGAGATATGCGTTAACATACATAAAAAATACGGTCGAATTGATAACCTCCTCCTTTTTTTGAAAGTCGGTTAAAAACACACTCTCTCTTTCAAAAGCTATGATTTTTACTTCCCAGTGAGTCTATTTGTAACAGCCCTGAGGTTCGTTTCTAACAAGAAGTTCGTTCGTTCGTTTCGTCAAAAATCATGCAACCATTGCTTTAATGCTGGGCAAATATTGCTTTTCATCATGTTCGCAATTGTCAGAATATTGTATGAAATAAACTAAAAGTTTATATAAGCATGAGTCGACATGCTAGCATGAGAAACATGTGTTCTGAATCTTGTTACTGCATGCTCTGACGAAGCAATATTTAGTATAATATGACAAGTACTGCCCACGAGTTCGTTTGTAAAAATATATTTATTTTACTCCACTGAAATTTTAAGGTCCACTTCTGCTGTTATTTTTTTTCAAAATGCCCTTTGTTTATTTTTACTAGTTGAGCTCCGCGTATATATCCCGTTCCCGTAGGATTTTCGGGATTAAAACTATCCTATGTCATTCCTGGAGTTTCAAAGAATCTCTGTACAAAATTTCATCCAAATCGGTCATGTAGTTTTGGAGCCTATTCAATACTAACAAATAAACAAAAAAATAAATTTTTCGTCTTTGTTATATTAGTATAGATTAAACTCGGTTATATCAGCATTATTCTTACAGACTCATATTTGGCTTTAATTGCTCGATTAGAATAGTATATATTTCATTTAGAGTCTTACAAATTGAACTGCGTGAAAAGACAGAAAAAGCAATTTATTGAGCATTTACATATTTAAGCAATTAGAAAATGATATTTGATATAATTACTTATCAATCTGAAAAATAAATGTCTTCACTTAGCGTAGTATCAGATCATGTACTAAAATTTAACGATTTTAAAACCGTCACATCCCTAAAAGCTAGCATAAAGCCGGGTTCACACCCACAATATTGAATGCGTCCAGTTAGCTATCGGCGCAGCTTAGCGAGATTACCGCGTCCATCAAACTGACAATCTGCTTCCAGTTCGAATACAACACGTAGCTTTCATAAATTAATATTTTATAAGTATCCTACTTAAATTATAATTAAAATAGTTTGTGAATATGAAACATTGTTGTTATTCTTTATCGCAAAACTTACTGAACGAATTTGGTTGAAACTTAACAGTAATATAGCTCATAAGAATCTTACAGATTCTAATTCTTAATAATATTTCATAATAGTACGCTGGGTGTATTTCTCTGTATTTACTCATATGAATTTCACATCGAAAGCGTGTGCTGGTGGGCGCGATCCTGCGCCCGCTCTCTGTGTGAATCGTGCTATTAATAGCGAAACTACAGGAATGAAACTAACTGGATTCTTATAAGATTGAAATAAAGCAAGGTTTGGACTCATTATAAGAGCCTTATATTATATTTACTAAAGTAAAATAAGCATTGAGGTTTATTTATATTGCTTTGAAACAACAATATATATTTTTTAATAATTTTTACTATATTTTGTCAATAGATCTATTACGATTTTATTAAACTCGTAATGATATGAATGTTAATATTATATTTAACGAAAAATTGTACGCCATTAAAATGAGATTCAGTGTGCCCATAGCTTAAAATGTAAATTAAATGTCAATGATACAGCAATTCCAGACATCGTGGATAACTAGATATTGGCTACATTTGCTGATTAATTGTTACTTTACTATGTTGGTGATACGTTTTAAACTATTTTTAACTAGCTATGCCCCGCGGTTTCACCCACGTGTATAGCCCGTTTCCGTGTGATTTCCGGAATTAAAAATAACCTATGTTATTCTCCTGGTCCTCTTAAAGATGAAAAATATCTGAATTTGATGATAGTGTCAATTACTAAGAAATCTAATAAGAATATTAGAAGAATAAGTTTTACTTGCAATCTTGTAAGAAATCTCAAAATAGTTTACACTAGTAACGGAAATTAATTTTGATATTAAAATACCTAATACCGATTTTTATCTGCAACTTTGATTCAATTCTCAAATTCACCAGTTGTGCCAAGTTGCATCCAAATCTCTCCAGCCTTTTAAAATAACTTATGTCAAGACATTCAAAATAATATTATAATGCGAAAGTAACTCTGTCTATATGTCTGTCTCTTTTTCATGTTTAACGACTGAACTGATTTGGATGAAATTTTGTACAGAGATTGTTCATATGCGTATGAAACTGCGGAGCTCAGCTAGTATTAAATAATTCGTCTTTCAGAAGTCGTACTTAATTAAAATCGCGCAACCATCTCTATAATATTATTATCAGAATACCTATATTAAATGACCGAAATATTACAACAAACTAGTATAAATACTTGAAAACAAATTACATAATTTATGAATTACGATCTAATTATACGGCACTAAATTCCTGAAATATCGCCATTTAATTACAATAAACCGCAGGAGTAAACGCGCTAAATATCCAATAATTTACATAGTTGTCTTTTCGATCAATTTGTAAGTTCGCGGTAAGATAGCAATCAAATCTAACTTCATTCCAATTGTCAGGGCTAGAAAGCCCGAATTCTTATTAAGGCTGTGTTAAAGGTACTGAAATGCGTATAAATGTATTCGCAAAGCTCAGAATGGCCTTTATAATTGTGAGGGCGATATGAAATTGCAATTTAACACGTCAATCAGAAGACATATTATGTATGTATATTTTATTTTATGCCACAGCAGGCGAGGCATGCGGTTCACCTGATTTTAAGTGACTGACCCATGAATATCTACATCAAAGTGAGGTATTGTCTTCCTTTGAAGGAATGGGGGGGGGGATAAGGACAGGATTAAAGATAGCAAGTTGGGTGAGAGTAAAACAGGATGGGAGAGGAATGAGATGGGAATACAGGCCTCCAGACACCTGCTCAACGTATGAAACACCACTCTGTTATACGCCATACTGCTTCACGCCGATCTTCTGCTTGGGGGTGGTAATTTCACGGGTGGGAGCTTGGGCTAATCGTGCAACGCTCTATTCCTATCAAATATCAATTGAATCGAATATTACCTTCGATTCTACTAATCGTACCTTTGACTTCTTTAAAATAATACCCTTGCTAAACACGATTACACCCTACAAACATAGAATATTTATTAGGTATATGAGGAAGGGAGTTGGTAACTTAAGATATAGGTCGTTCGCTGCATAGCTTTGGTACTGTTTTACAACTAATTAAATATTTTCATAGAAAATGAAAAACTTTTGCTCAAATAAACAATACCTTTATTCGTAATATTCTAACACAAAAGATAAATAGATAATTCTTAGAAATTAAACCACTATATAACGGCCTTAAACAAATCACAAAATCACCTTGTTAGCTGTAACAAAGTGACGAATGCAACAAGCCGCTTGCAAAACGAACAATAATTCAACTGACTATTTATGGTATTTGTTACAATCAAATGTCCTGGACCCCTACTATGAGTAGTATTAAACTCACCTATTATAGTTTACTGACCTGGCCCCCTATTCACAAATGCGAAACCGATTGGAAAGTATCGACAATCGGGATAAGATTCATACAAATTCATACAAAAGATTTGTGAATTAGTACCCTGGATTCGATCCCTTGTAGAAAAGGCAGGACATAGAGTGTTGATTACCTCCTCCTAAAAGTCGATCAGTGAAACAAATTAACAATAATAGATTCATATGAAGCAACGGGTCGGATTCTAAACCGTTTTGCTGTTCAATTCTTTTTTCATACAGTAAAGCCAAGTCTCAGAATCCAAGGCCATTAATTATGATTTGAGAATTAACTTAGCTGAATTTCTATTTCGACTGAGACTAGCAAAGGAAGAGATTTTATTTCCTCCATATCATAATTCAATTAGCTGAGTTTCTACTTCCTCCCAATCATAATTCGATAAAAACGTGGAAGAAGAGGAATTAACCATTGATCGGATGCAGGAGCTAAGAGCATTCGAACAAAGATCACTCGATTTGTACTCGAACCAACCGACCACACAAATTATTACTTACAAACTCGTAGTAAGGGCACCTACTGTTCACATCATTGCCTTCCTGTTTTATTAAACTACCTTGAAGGGTAAATTAAATTGCTCCAAATATGACGATGTTTGTGATGTGACAGATGTCATTAGCTACGGTATCTGAGCGATTAATGTCGACGTCTAAACATAATTAATGTTATATTTTTTAAAGGAATGATCCAATGCGTCTCATTAGTGTAAAACGTAATATATTTCAATTAGTAGCAAAAACTGTCGATAATATAGTCAATAGTTGTGGATGCTTTAGAAGGTTTTGTAAGTACGAATGAATTCTCAATAGCGGATTTCTGGCACTTCAAAAATTCAGAATTCTGATATTTAAAAGCAGTGATTACAATCAAAGTATAATAAATTTAGTACACAATTGCTTGATAGATCAAAATTGATCTAAGATAATAAATCTATTAAACATATCGCAGTAGATATTGTGCCAGGACATGTGGAGATGATCTGCATCAAAATCATCTTCAAGATAAAACATAAAGTTTGAACACAAGCATATCTGTGTATATGACATTTACCTTGTTATTTTATGGTGATGTGTAAATAATAAAATTTACTGACAGACTTAAAAAAGCAAAAGTTTGTTAGATTGTTTAAATGCGTTCATCTTCGAAACTACCGAATAGTTATGAGAAATTCGTTCTGATTATGATAGACTAGCTGTGCTCCGCGGTTTCACCCGCATAACTTCTGATCCCGAGGTAGCTCCGGGATTAAAAGTAGTCTATATGTTATTCTGAACCCAAACCTCTATGTATACCAAGTTTGATCATAATCGATTCATTAGTTTTTGCGTGAAAGAGTAAACACATACATCCTCTCAAACAACTATAATATTAATAGGAATACTACTACTCGGGTGAATCCGAGCAGTACATTAAGTGTACATAAATCACTAACCCACTAAGAGAAACGAGAGACACAGTGAAATGCTACATCCACTGAATCACAATTAAAATAACCTAGTAGTTAACAATTACGTGGTCGCCAGTACCGTTAATCCTGTACATTTTAAACAGCTAGCCTTATATGGCGGTCATTGGTTTACGAAACACCATTTCTAATTGGCCGTTTTATCTTGTTGTATTCAATTATTGTCGAGCTTCCTCTTAATGTGTTTGACCCATTTGTGTATACTTTACCTTTATATATGACTAGCTGCGCACCAGGACTTCGCTCCCGTGGGAATATCGGGATGATATATAGCCTATAGCCTTCCTCGATAAATGGGCTATCTAACACTAAAAGAATTTTTCAAATCGGACCAGTAGTTTCTGAGATTAGCGCGTTCAAACAAACAAACAAACTCTTCAGCTTTATAATATTAGTATAGATCTATGGGTAAAGAGTTAGTAAGGTCGAGGCTTCCTGGTCATGACGAGTGGTTAGCTTTACAGACTTCTGACTGACCTTCGGGTCTATCTATCTATCTTTAACGGGCAGAGACCCAAAAATCTTACGAGAACAGGAGATTTACGCGGGTGAAACCGCGGAGCTAAGCTAGCATATCATAAAATTTGGTGCAAATAACTTATCCTTTAGTTAAATAAGCATTATATTGCAACAATCTGATTAGAACTAAATACCTCTGATAACATCTGGCAACGACCTTGTTGTAATGTCCCTTTGCGAAATGTAGCGTATGGACCAGTATGCAAAACTAACACCTGACGTGACACGTGGTCGAGTCACGCTTTAGTTCGATTCAATTTGACCCCATTGGCGCAGTGGATATAGCAATGGTCTACTACGAGGGTGTGGGTTCGATATGAGAAGAATTGTTATGTGATGAACATTGTAATTTTCTTCTACCTGGGTGTTCATTTAGCTACATTTAACCCCTTATCATTTAAAATAAAAATAATATAATATTTATTTGCAAAAAACACGGATCATAAGGATGGCATTAGCTATAGTATGTATTTACAAAAAAAAGTATGTTTAAGTATGTCTATCAGTTATCTAGTTTCCATACAAGCTTTGCTTAGTTTGGGACTAGATGGTGTTGTGTTAAATATCCTGGAATATTTATTTATTAAATGTTGGAATCCAGTTAACTCTAATAATTATGAAACTCTGAAATCGGATTAAAGTCCATCTGAACGTGGTTTGACATTATTTAACTGGTTTCTGCTTGTTGATTAGTTTTGCAGTAATCTTGAAGTTGATTTACAGTTAAATTAATTATCTGTCATATAACACATATTTTAATGAATTATACACCTGAACAATCTTCAGAAATCACATTATCTATTGGTAAAATCGTTCAAATCCTTTAGTAGTTTTTAAGTTTATCGTTCATACAGACAGAGAGACGCAACCGGGGAAGTAAATTTTGTTAGTCAACGGGATTACTTTTGCCATATTACTAACAGATTAGGTATTGTACATTCCTATCCTATATCTTCTTATACACTTCTTGTACGTCATTAAATATTTCCTTACCTACTCTTATCAAAAACACAATCAAATATAATTTCAGTAATATTCACATTTAACCCTAATTCAGGTTTTAAAACAATGAAGTCCCGTGTCCAGATCTTCATGGGCTGCGGTTAGCCACTTTGCATCAGGTAAATAAAAAAAAATAGAGACTAGTAGATGACCAGTCTTATGTACCCAGTCAGACCGAAACATTTTTTCTCCGATCGAACCCAGAACCTATCGCTCGTACACCTAACGCGCTAACCACTGAACCGTTCAAGATTAAAAACTACCCACATTATTGCCAAATCCTTCAAGGCTATCAAATGCGCTACTGCTTTCGAACAGGATTAAGAAACCCGAGGCAGCCGTCAGCCAGGAATGACAATATGCATTCCGCGCAACCGGTTAATGGAGATATTGTTTGCGAATGGAATTATAATTTGTATGATACCCCCGTGACAAACAATACTTGCGTAAATAAGTAGCCATACTATGCAGAATAATAATAATAATAAAAGAATTTATTCTCTTAACTTAAGGCTATTACAAAGAATCAACAGAAAGCATACTATTTTTAAGAGGCAAAAAGGTCTATGGCTCAGAGATCGCAGTAACACCTACCACAATCTCTGCTATTCTGCCATAGCCGTTACTATACATTTTTAAACTTAAAAAGGGTCGATGATATACGCATCGACCCTTTTTAAGTTTAACACCCGTATTCTAAGTTACCTTAATTTGACTTCCACTCAGGTTACGTAAAATGATATATGACAAATTTCAATCGAAAATTCATAACAGAAAAATGTTTTTTAATGAATAGATCGAAGTTACGAATGGAGGTGTTAAATTTTCTTCTCCGTTTATTAACGTGAGTGGACGTGAGTTAGTAGAGTTTTTTCCCAAATCAGATGTAAAATTTCGTTGACAGAAGTTGAGTGAAGTCGAGGAATGCTCGAGATACGTATAAGAATACGGGTGTAAGACTCAATGCGTTCACAATACGATACTATGCATTCTTATTACCCGTGCAGCGAAGTTTAGAATACATGTGTCGCCACCCTATTTCTACCCACGGGTGTCGTAAGACGCGATAGAGGGTAATACAGCTGGATAACATCTTCAGCAATAAAAGAGTGGGAGTCGAGCATTGCACAATTGGGCCAAGCTCGCACCGGTGTAAGTACCACCCCTCCAGCAGAAGATCGGCGTGAAGCAGTATTGCACTGTTTTACGTACGGTGAGCGGGTGCCTGGAGGCCTGTATTCCCATCCCATTCCTCTCCCATCCTGTTGTACTCCTCTCCCAACTTCTTATCATGAATCCCCTTCCTTCAAGCCGGCAAGGCATCTGCGACACTTTGCTGTTGTAGATGTTCATGGGCTGCGGTCAGTCATTTAACATCAGGGGAACCGTATGCTCCGCTTGCCCGCTGTTACATAAAAAAGTGACAAACCAGCACTCGATCCTATCACCTAATCTAGCCTATCTGTATACATCGAAATCCATTCAGTAGGTTCACGCATAAACATCCAAACATACAAACTTACACATTTAAAAAATTTGCAGGATTAACATACTTGATATGCATTTTATATTATTAAATATTTCATAATTCATACGTAATTTTACTACACGTGTTAGCTCTATATTGTCTTGAAATATTACCATTAAATTAAACATAAGGATATTGCAATTATTAATATGTGATTATGTAGTTAGCATGTCGAAACAAGTAGTCACGCATACCAACGTACAGTAATACATAAGCAATTTGTATATATATAACGTAGTTCAGATTTAATTTTATATTTTCCTGTTTGTAATTGGTTTAAAAGGTTATTACTCCTACTAATTCCTACTAAAATTATAAATCTTAAGTAACTCTGCCTGTATAGTACTGCTTAAACTACTGTACTGATTTGGATGAAATTTTACTTAAAGGGCGTTGGTTAGCTTTTAATTTAAAGTTAAGTAGCTCTATCTGTATAGTACTGCATGATTTACTGTATTGATTTAGATGAAATTTTACTTACAGGGCGTAGGTTAGCTTTTATGCCGGAAATCTTACGGGAACGTATAATATAAATGACAATCCTATTTGTATTCCTATTGGAAGTCGATTATATTTTTTTAGTATTCTTATACGGAAACGGAGTGTCTTATTTGATATTTTAAAGATAGACGAAGAGCTTGACAATAAAAACAAATCTCCAATCAATTATACTAATATTATAAATATGAAAGTTTAGATGTTTGAATGTTACTGCATGGATTTCAATAGAATTTCAGAGGCAGATAGATTATTATATGTATAATTAGGCGAAAGGATTCTTTTTATTGATATAAAGACCCTTAATATATAAAAAAAATACGCGACATAAGCGGCGAGCAGAAGCTAGTAATAGTGATACAAACTTGTTTTTTTCTACATTATAGCAATGTATTCAAAGTGTAGTAATTAGTAACTATTGGATTTGCTAGCCAGTTCCTCTCGTTAAAAATAACTTTCCAAAACGGTGATAGATTAAAAATGCATAGTTCAACAAACCTTGTAATAAGCCATTTGAATTTATTTATTTATTTATTACACAAAAAAATATGCACTTGATTATGTCTGGTGAAAACATAAACTCATTCAAATTTCGTACATCAGTGTCGTTGACATTAGGTAATAATATCTTTATTTTAAACTAGCTGACTCCGCGGTTTCACCCGCGTATATACATATCCCGTTCCCGTAGGATTTTCGGGATAAAAACTATCCTATGTCATTCCTGGGGTTTTAAAGAATCTCTGTACCAAATTTCATCCAAATCGGTCCTGTAGTTTCGGAGTCTATTATATATTTCTTTATAATATTAGTATAGACTATAAAAATTAAGGGACAATTAAATGTCAATCTTTACTCAAGACACCTATAATATAGAGCTCGACTCAAAGTACGTTTTGGAATAAATAGCATAGGGTAGATTTGGTGATCTTAGTTGACCAAAATCGAAATCGATAGAAAAGCGATTGCCAATTGTAGTATCAATAACGTTCAAGAATCAAATCTTAAATAAATAAATATTCCTGGACATTTGACACAACGCCAACTAGTCCCAAACTAAGCAAAGCTTGTACTATGGATACTAAATAACTGATAGACATACTAAAACATACTTTTTTTGTAAATACATGCATACTATAGATAAATTAACACCCAAACAGTAGAAAATTACAATGTTCATCTCATCATAATTTTCTACTCGTGGGGATCGAACCCACACCCTCCGGCGCAATAGACATTTGCTGAAACCACTGCGCCAACCGGGTCGTCTTGACTCAAACCTCGAATTAAAACTAATCATAGCTTGAGATACATCTAAATACGGGCACTATTTCAATATTACAATGCAAACATACGATTACAATAAACCTCGATAAACATTAAAGCCCTAATGTAGGTGGTATTGTACTGACTCTAATTACGCATTACCCCTCAAGTACCGAGTGTAGGTGATAATTGTAATTCTGTATTATTTCATTATACATTGTTACTACCAACGCGCTTACGTGTTTGGCATTTTCTATTAGTATTATAATTGTGAATTATTGTGCATATTAATGTCTAATAAACTAATATTCCTTTATAGTTTTATCACGAGTGTATCATAATATTATTATGGTCTTTATTGAAATTATAGCTTAAAATTTTTGAGATTGTGTTTAATTTCTCGTAAATTTTTAAACATACCTTATTGACCGTGCGAAGTGAGGTGTCAGAGTCGAGATGGCCAGGCAGTTGTATAGTTTTGTATGTTTGTATAACTTGAGTATCGTTTTTCCGATTAAATTTCATAGGTGAATAGTTTAGGGAAAAGAAAATTTTAATTTCGAAGGTGAGCGAAATCGGTGGGGGGGTGACGAAGATAGGGTGGTGCTGAATATGAGATACTTTATATATATAATAATCTTAAATAATGAAAGTAAATAACCAAGTTTGGTACATATAATTGTCTTTTAAACGTATTAAGTAAGTAGTACACAATGAGTAAAAATTATAGAATTATTATATTTACTAAGGTCTATAACAACCAACTCAAACAGGATTAAAAGAGGATCGCAATTCGTAGAACGACCTTAGCCGGCTATTTCGAGCTGGTGCTAAACGAATGTGACCTCAATTAGCGTTAATTACACTACATATTTGTATCGTTTTAAGTGCAATTTAAACTATTTTAATCGTTAATATGAGCGAGGCTGTTAATTTATTGCTTCTGTCCGCTTAAACAAAAATAGATGCCCCTAATTTGAGCATTTTGTAGGCAGATACATTCAGTAAAAAACTTAGGTTTATAACATACTAATCGCTTTGCTCCCGTAGCATAATGTTATATATATAGTCCATTAAATATAAGCTATGTTACGCGTGGATAATGTAGCTTTCGAATGGTGAATTTTTTTTTAAATTGATCCAGTAGTTTTTGAGCCTATTAATAACAAACAATCAAAGTTTTCCTCTTTAAAATATTAGTGTAGAATATATAGCTACGTTTATATTCAATATCTTGTACATATTATACACTACACTAAGTACTATTATAAGTATGGTGTATAAAGTAGACTTTCGGTCTAGTAATTACAAGTTAAACTTTACATTCATTGTACCTACTAAAGAGTTCAAATCGTTCAAAGCTTTTACTGTTGTCTAATACGTCCAAAGTCCAGAGTCAGGAAGTTTGAGGTATTCTTACAGTTACAGTACTTAACGTTAACATATTTAAGAGGGTTAATGTATAGTTATCCCAAATAATAATAATAGTAATAGCTCCCAGACCGATTTCGGCCATGGTGGCCAATCTCAACAGAGACTAGCCAGCTGCGCAGGAGATATTATAGTGCACAAGTGTACGCGCGAACACAGGTGCACTCTCTTTTCCTTTTACTCTCATAACCCGATGGGACGGCAGACCGACACGACCGGAGAGAGATCAGGCGCAGGACCGACGGCTTAACGTGCTCTCCGAGGCACGGGGGTGTTCCAACACCGCCAACTTCCAAACTCAGGGCTGTTATTATGATTTCTTTGTCAGAGAAATCCTAATAACATTTTTTTTTTGGCCCCACCCGGGAATCGAACCCGGGACCCCTCGATCTGTAGTCAAAGATGCAACCACTAGACTAACGAGGCAGTTATTATTTTTTTTTTTAGTTATCCTAAATATTTGTCTTACGTCTTGGCGAAGGAATGGATATAACTACTGTTGTATTGAATTATTGCACAAAAGTCCAAACAAAACTAAGACAATACATGCAACTAAATGATTATGTGTAACTCCAACAATCATTTTATTCTGCTAAAGCCGCAGTAAAGAATACTTCTTATGTATTTAAACATTGTCCCTTTAAACAAAGTACTAATTGAATTGCATACCATTTAAATAGCCACGAATCAACAGCATCATAAAACACGTAACCTTGAAAACGCCAGAGTAATCTCGTCAATAATGCTGGAATGCCATTAATTTTATGCCATTACAAATAACTTAAACTGTAGTTAAATAATAACTCTATTTATTACAGAATAGAGTTCAAAATCATTTGAGGGTGTAACAAGATTGTTTTGTATTTGATTAAAGGCATTGTATTGGATATCCAATATAGCTTCTAAATTATTGGATGGTTTGAACTTTGAATCGAATGTGAGAATGTAATTTATATGACAAATAATTTCGTACAATGTTATTTATTGGGTTTAGAAATAGTAATTAGATTTACTGTTAGTGTCTTCGGAATATGTGAAGATTAATGAAATTTTATGTATGTTGGGATGGAATGTTAATTTCTCACATCGTATATAATTGCGGTATCTTAGTGTGAGTAACGAATAGTACATTAAATACAACTATGTTATCTTTGTATGTCTTAGGCCTGATTCCTATAAACGGCGAAACGTCAAATATAGATACGAATCGTTTTCATGAACGAGCGGTTATAAGCAATAGGGACCAAGTTTTGGTAGTTATGTTAAAGCCACGTTTATTACAGATACGCTTTAGACTTACACCTGGTAGGATATTGTACTGTCCGTAAGTAATACGACTCGTTTTCTTTTTATAGGCTCTGAATCATGAATGAAGTAGTTTCCCACTACTCCCCTAATTGTGTATAATAAATAATGTCCATATTGCTAATAATTAATAATTATTATTTTTTTTTATTAATTAACATTATGTACATAACTCAGTTACAGTTAAAATGATTTCCAAGAAACAAAAAGTACATACATAAATACCATAGCGTCTTGCAAGACCGTTTACAAAATAAAAAACAATAAATTGTTTAATAAATGAATTGCTACATATCAACATTAGCAATAAATATTAATTGACGAGTAATAAGCAGTAATAGCGGTAACAGCTCGTAAAGAATAGCCACGTCAAAAACACGCCACTCCAAACTTGGCTGGCACGCTTCGAGCGGTGATGCGCGCTTTTTATGTGGAGTGAGAACGAGATGCTTTTATATGGTGGGTTCCGTATATTTGTTTTAATAAACAAATATACGGAACCCACTTACTTACTTACTATAAAATACTTTTATAGGATTTTAAATTTTTTGGTTACGGTTGACTGACCGTGACCACGTTTGCTGTAAAGTGCTCGAAACGTCGGGTTAACAACAATGTAAAAAAATTATGTATAATAAACCGGGTTTCAAATCCTTTAAAAATATTTTGTAATATGGAAAGTGCTCGCGTTGAAACATATACAAGAAAATAATATTTGTTTATCTTAAAAGAGTAAGCAAATTGATATTCAAATCAAATCAAAATGGATAGATAGATAGATAGATAAATCATTATTTGTGAAAAAAATAGAAGAGTACAGTACATAATTAAAAAGAACAACTTAAGGATAAGCATTTACACAACAGGCGGTCTTATTGCCAGCGGCGATCTCTATCAGGGAACCTTTATTCAAATGAATTTATTTTTTTGAATTGTAAATTTTTTTGAACCACCAGTTCGGAAAGTTGATTTTATCCAGAAGACAAGAAACTCATGTAGTCTCTGTTTTCACTTAAGATGTATGAACGTTGCAACACAAATAATGTCACTGATTTGGTAGCTTCGAATAAAGTAGACCAGGGAGTAAATTTAGGAGAAGAAGCAATGTCGGTACAGGTCGGTACCTGTAGATACTACTCACAATATGTGTTTCATTATATTGTTGTTTGTCTTTATGTTGCTAATAAAATAAAAATAAATCTCAGTGCATGCCTAACCCAATTTGCATTCAAAACCCCTATATTAATAAACAGCCTGTGTATTATCCACGGAACCCTAAAACAGATGAATCCTCCCAAGTCAGGAAGCAATAATTTACATTTTATACCAGCAAGAAACGCGGATCATAGCCAAAGTGGCCGAAGTGGGGGTTCTTACTCCACATTCCTACTGAGAGAGGTTCCTAGATCCTCTTAGTTAGGACTGGCATGTCCTATGTACTATTTTAGACACCAGTTTCTTTTATGTCATGCGACTGTATGCAATTAATGTATACAGAGGATTTTGTTTGTGTAGGTTATTCTTTGATACGATGATCTTTAGATTAGTTTTTATAATGGCAGTCTTCTTACTCTGATCCGTATGCTCTGAAATGTGGTGTAAGGCAGGGGGGGTTTTATCTCCGTTGCTGTTTAATCTTTATGTGAACAGCCTGATAGAGGAGCTTAGCGAGGTCCACGTCGGATGTCATATCGGCGGTTTTAATTCTAACAATTTAAGTTACGCTGATGACATGGTCCTCTTAAGTCCTTCGATCAGGGGCCCTAGAGTGCTGGTGGATATATGTCAAAGGTATGCAGTGGAACATGGTTTGGTATATAATGAAAAGAAAAGCAATTTAATGGTCTTCCGATCGGGTAAAGGACCTGATG
>LQNK01001355.1:285817-333390 GCA_001586405.1 Phoebis sennae
TACTGGAATGCCATTAATTTTATGCCATTACAAATAACTTAAACTGTACTTTGAATAATAACCCTATTTATTTAAGAATAGAGTTCAAAATCATTTGAGAGTATAGCAAGATTGTTTTGTATTTGATTAAAGGCATTGTATTGGATATACAATATAGCTTCTAAATTATTGGATGGTTTGAACTTTGAATCGAATGTGAGAATGTAATTTATATGACAAATAATTTCGTACAATGTAATTTATTGGGTTTAGTAATAGTAATTAGATTTATTGTTAGTGTCTTCGGAATATGTGAAGATTAATGAAATTTTATGTATGTCGGGATGGAATGTTAATTTCTCACATCGTATATTATAATTGCGGTACCTTGGTGTGAGTAAAGAATAGTACATTATATAAAACTATGTTATCTGCGTATGTCTTAGGCCTGATTCCTATAAACGGCGAAACGTCAAATATAGATACGAATCGTTTTCATTGACGAGCGGTTAAAACGGGACCAAGTTTTGGTAGTTATGTCAAAGCCTTGTTTATTACAGATACGCTTTAGACTTACGCCTAATAGGATATTGTACTGTCCGTAAGTAATACGACTCGTTTTATTTTTATAGGCACTGAATCATGAATTAAGTAGTTTCCCACTACTCCCCTAATTGTGTATAATAAATAATGACCCTATTGCTAATAATTAATAATTCTTAATTTTTTTTTATTAATGTCCATTAAGTACATAACTCGGTTACAGTTAAAATGATTTCCAAGAAATAAAAAAGTACTAAATACCCACAGCGTCTGAATGCAACCGTTTACAAAATAAAAAACAATAAATTGTTTACTAAATGAATTGCTACATTTCAACATTAGCAATAAATATTAATTAATAAGCAGTAATAGCGGTAACAGCTCGTAAAGAATAGCCACGTCAAAAACACGCCACTCCAAACTTGGCTGGCACGCTTCGAGCGGTGATGCGCGCTTTTTATGTGGAGTAAGAACGAGGTGGTTTTATATGGTGGGTTCAGTATATTTATTTATCTTATAAGAAAGTAAAGCTTTGTAAGCAAATAAATGTCACTTGATATTCAAATCAAATCAAAATAGTCTTTATTCAAATGTATTTATTACAATAATTTTGGAATCGTCAATTTTTTTGACCCCCGGTTCGGAAAGTTGATCCCAACAAGAGGAATGGTACGAAACTCATATAGTTACTCTTTTCAACGGTTTTGTTGATAACTAATTTGTATAAACACAAATAAAGTCAGTGATTTGAATTCGGATATAGTATGGGAGCAGGGAGAAAATTTAGGAGTAGAAGATTAAGGTATTGGTTTAGAGAAATATAGGATAGTAGTGTCGTCTGCGCCTGGGCTACTTACTAAATCATTTAGATAGCTACTATATATCGCACCGAATTGCGATTAAAATATTCAATCAAAGATAACAAAATCCTTCAATAAAAAATAAACCATTTTTTATATCTGTATGTTAAAATTTATAAGTTGTTTTAGAATAAGTTCTGTCCGTAAGCTGTTATTAAAATGCTTTCTGTCGACATATATAAAGCAGGAAGAAGAACAATGTAACTACCTGTAGATATACTGCTTATAATATGTGTTTCATTATATTGTACATTAGCAACATAAGGACTATAGTAGAGCAGGGGCTCTACTATAAGGACTATAGTAGAGCAGGGGCTCTACTATAGTCCTTATGTTGCTAATAAAATAAAAATAAATCTCAGTGCATGCCAGACCCAATTTGCATTATAAATCTTTATAAGTAACTCTATATTAATAGTACCTACAACAGCATGTCTATAATCTACGGAACCCTAAAACAGATGAATCTTCCCAAGTCAGGAAGCAATAATTTACATTTTATACCAGCAAGAAACGCGGATCATAGCCAAAGTGGCCGAAGTGGGGGTTCTTACTCCACATTCCTACTGAGAGAGGTTCCTAGATTCTCTTAGTTAGGACTGGAATGTCCTATGTACTATTTTAGACACCAGTTTCTTTTATGTCATGCGACTGAATGCAATTAATGTATAGAGGATTTTGTTTGTGTAATCTTTGATATGACGATCTTTGGATTAGTTTTTATATGAACAGTTATTCTAATTTGCTTAATGGTTGTGTCAATAATCGTGATGCAAATTTAGGAAAATGTAGAAAATCTTGTATGTTTTTTAATGTTATCAAAATTAAACTATAAATCTTCACATCAAGACGTAAAGTTGTATTCATTTATATTAAAATTGACTTTCTAGTTTTGGCTATAGCTTTTTCAAAATAATATAAAAATAGATTTTTTGTCTAACTTAAAATTCGTTTGCAAATTAAATAAGTAGACGGGATATTAAGCCTTGATAATTTCAGTGCTTGCCATTTAATATGACTATAATAACCATGATGTAACACAAAATTATCTGTATGTACACTACTATCCAAATCTTCGTGAAAATTATAAAGCATATCCCATAGGATAACATATAATATTGAACTAGAAGAGAGAAAAGTGACTTAAAGTTAATTTGTATCCAACTATAAATAAAGGGGACTAAATTTGTACCTAGTAAAAAATTTCTACCAAAGTAATTTAGAGTAATTTTTGGTCCCAGTAATCCAGATGATTCCCAAAACCGGCTTAGAGCGCCCCCTGCCGGCACCGTCAGCTCAACTCGCAAATAATATGCAAATTCGTGTCCAAATCTCCTTTGATTAAACTGTAAATCGTCTTTAGAACATATTCCATTGAGCTCCGCTTAGAATCAATCATGATACATTTAATAAAAAGCGCAGTTGAAACAAACATTGTAACCACATCTCTTAACTATTTTCGCAATCTTTGTTTTGGCGCCACTATCTCCATGTGGAGAAAGTGGGAACTAAATCTCACCCCTTTTTGCCTCAGTACTGCCATCTATACGGAGAAAGTTAGAAAGTACTTTAAACTTAAAAACGAACCCCTTTTCTACACGTTGTAAGAGTTCCGCTACTCACCACCAGGTGTCGCTTTACACACCGTGCACCTGTGCATGTGTGCGTGACAGAAAGAGATCGCAAATGAAAAATAAAAAAGGAGTAAAATAGACAGCAATATGGTTATACAAAGGCGTGGTTACATGCATGCAAACGATTTTTTTTATCGCAAAAATGGCCGGAACTTTGCACATGTAGCTTAAGATCATAAAGTCGCAAGTACATTTTAAACTTGTAGCTCTGAACTTTATGTGATTGGTTCAAGGTCGAAATTATATTTGCACATAATATAACTAATGTTTTGGTACTGAGGACGATAAAATAATTGGCGTCACCGGCGTCGCGGCGTGTCTAGAGAGAGAAAGTATTACGCATCTAACATAGCGCTAGAAGAGAGCCCACGGACGACCGTTATAAGAAGGGGGACGGTGAATCAGCGAACGTAGACGTTAGAAAGAGATGTCGCGAAAAAATGTTCGAAAAAAGCGATTTTCACTGAAGGTGTGCGGTGCGATAGAAATTACAGAAACATGGGCGCGGTTTAAAAAATGTTGGGGGCGCCTGCGCCCTTGTTTATGCCAGTGCGGAAGCTAGGGGGGAAAGGGACATCGAGCATTATGTGACGAGTTGCAGTGCATCGGCATGTCGCGAGCGATCACTGACGCAACCAACAAAAACAAAAACCGCTAATTATTCCGACTAATGTATTTGATTGTGTGCGCGCCACGTAGTGTCAGCGATACAAAGTATTTCAAATACAATGTGTGTTGTGTCAAATAATTGATCGTGTGAAGATATTTCGGGTTGAGGTAAATATTCGAATGTGTCCGAAACGTTAATTCGTAGCAAAGCGTGTGTTGTATCCTCAATAAAAGCGATTTGGCTATTCATGATATTTCCCGCCATAAAGATGTAGTTTTTATGTGAAATTAGGCACGCAGTTTTATTTTCAATGGCGTAGCGGTAAAATTTCATTCATATTAAATTTTACTCACTCCTTAGTTATTAAAAATTTTGACCTTTTCGTGTATTTGGTACACGTAAAATGGTTGGTAAAGTTCATGTTTATATGATTCTTATCACTAAAGGAATTCGAAAAGTGACGCTTCTATTAGACAAAATAAAAACGTGAAAACATATGAAGTAAGAGAGTAATATTTTCATAACTAAAATTATATAGAACTTAAATTAATCTCGAATGAAAATACCAGTAGATAATTTTTTGCCGCTTCAACATTGGATCTGTAAAATCTCTATACTAGTCATAACATTTGAATGAAGTGGGATTATTTATTTTATTATCTAGACATACGTGTACATTCTTATCTGGACAAGATAAAAGTTTTTTTCTATAAGATATAACAATAATAATATTATATTTGAAGTAAATGTCGTTAATGTTTGTGTTAAAAACCTTAATTGACTTAAAATTTCAAATCTGGTTGGAATTGTATTTTTGGAAAGCAAAAAATACAGAAAAGTTATATAATTTTATCTAATTTTTGTGTGTGGTAAATGATAAATGTTTTGAATAATTTTTCTTTTCTTAAATAGAATTATATAGTATTAAACAAAGTTCATATTGATTGTGATCTTTGGAATCTGATTTTACGAATAAAAAAACATGAGTTGTTTCTTAGAAAATTTTATTATAAGAGCAATAGAGTTCAATTACCTTATTAGCAAAAATTCGCTGTCAAAGTAATATTTAAAGTATAAAATATTCATAAAGATATATAAATTGCATGTCATTGACCTCTTATTTAAATATCAGACAGTTTTTGAATCAACTCTACAACTCAGGAGCCATTTTATACGTTTAGATAACTTGATAAAAATCTATTATTAGCGTCAGTGTATTTCAAGTTTCAACACTAAAAAGTTATATTACATTACCAAAAGTAATAAAAATTAGCTAAACATTTTTTTTACTTCATTTGTCATTTCCCATAAGAAATATCTCTGCTAGGCTATCAAACATGTCCATATAAAAAGGTCATTAATTTAAATCGAAAATTGTTCACGATCTCAAAATTAATCATGAGAAAAAATAACACCTGTGTCGAATACTCGATACAAAATCGTTTGTAATTCGATCCATAATTAAGTATTGACCGAATCTAGTCTCAATAAATCTACTCAAATAATGGCTAATGTTATAGTAATGTATTTAAAATTTTAATCACTGTGTGGGTGGGGCAGATGTCTCTAACAGTCGAATATCCCAAAATTTCAGTTGCTTACATCTTTTCAAATCCAACACATTAATGTTAATTTATGCTTATAATATGATGGTTTTTCTACAAGATATCAAAAGCAGTTTTGACAAATTTATCGCCCAGTTTGACCACTTTGTTTCGAGATAAATTTAGAGCGTTACCAGTTTTATTTTTAACGATTTTGTAATATTTGTTCTAAGTGGCGCCGTACAGTAACCCATTTGTAAACAGATCGTCACGTGGCTCGAAATAATCAATTAACGATTACTTCGACTGGAATTGATGTATGACAAAGAATCGGATTAAAATATAGATAACGAGTCTAATAAAATTTCAAGACACGAAGCGTCTCGCGCACTACTATGAAACTAGTGACTAGATGGCTCGGCACTCGGCACTCGGCAGCGTTCACGACTCACATGCGTTACGCGTTTAAACTACTAATGATCGTGCGTCCTTTGCTGTCGTACGGGAGAGTCGGTGCTCTCGCTCTATACCTACATTCCTGCGTTGGTCGCGGTCCGGTCGTCACGTCGCTAGCTTTATATCTAATGCATAGGAGCTAGTTTCGCGTGTTTCGTATTCAAAATAGGAACGTTAGTGATGGGAGCTGTGTACGGGGGGTGTATGTGTGCGTGCGGCGACCCTCCCCCGCCGGGCCCCCGCCTGCCGCCGACGCCGACTGAACGTTTACACAATTCGTTGGCATCGCGCGGACGATGCTCGCACCGCAGCGGCGACAATCGACGCGCGAACACGTATCATCATTTGTTTTTTTCTAAACATATGCTGAGGCCCTACGCTAATAAGGACTACTAATAAAAAGCAACGAGTATTTACTGCAGCAGTGAGATTTTTTAAGAATTTGTAGCAGTAACGTGAATCATTTTAAATAATATTTTATATTAAATTAATAATTTCGAGAACGTGTGAAGTCGCGACTTAGTGGCCAGTGATCTAGTGCGGAGTTTTGGGACGCAAGAAAATGTTTTCAACAGAAAACGTATTATCTAAATAAATGATAATTTAGAAAGTCGAGGAAAATTCTCCATCAACATTAATGGTGAGTTTTTAATTTTATTTTTTTTAATACTGGCCTGTTTAATACATTGAATTTTTTTTTAATTTGATGTGGACATAAAAAATTGTAGGTGGTACAATAAATATTATCGAATTCGTAAAATATTTTTATCTTCTAAATAATTTTCATCAACTCTAAAAATAAATTCTAAGTGGACTTAGTAACAGTAAATTTGATAAAAACAGTCGCGCGTTTATCTTGTTGCCACATGAGTTAGAACCCTTATCTCTTGCTAGCGGATACCTGTACATTTAAAATTAAATAACTGTATATTATATAACAATTTTCGTATTTTTCAATATTTTGTATTTTTAAACGCGCTCTACAAAACTCTACATATATTTTACATCGTATTACTTAAATTATTTTTTTTTAATATTTTGTGTAGCTTTATGTTAAAATAAATAGATTCATTTACTCAATCTAAAAATCAAACATTCAGACATATTTTTTATGTGTGTAAATTGTAAAATGATAATAAAAAAATTATCACAATCGTAAAAAACCAGACAATATAATAATGATATCTTTATAATTATCTAGTGTTTATTCAAATTTTATAAACTAATTATTTTTGGTGACAAAATTTTATGACGAATTACAATTTGTTCTTTTTAATATTTATCAGTTGCTATGTGCGTACAGTGAGCGACACAAGCAATTTAATTTTTTATCCAACCATACAAAAATCATACATAAATTCATTTCTAATATTTTTTAGAAATTTGCTTTTGAAAACTCTGTTCATTAAAATTCAAGTAAATAAAATGTGTAAGTAAACTTAAATACATCCCGCTTCTCACATTTTAAAATTTATAAAATTCATTTCATAATTTCATTGGTCCTTTTCTGTTGCAATTATATCTAAAGTCTATATATTCCATTAAACTGAATCTAAGTAGAATACCATATTTAAAGTTGAAAAAACGCGGTCGAAGGCTATAAAAGCAGTGGTCATTTGTTAGTAACCCGTGATTAGCAGTCATCAACAATACCGCTTACGCCGTGACAGATAATTGCTATTTATAAGCTAAATCCGAAACGAGACTGTAATCACGACATGAATTGGTTCACAGCTATATTCAACGATTATTAATTTATTGGAGTACACTCAGCGAAATTAAAAACGTTATTTTGCAAATTACAAATTACTCAGTTCTTGTTTGTGAATTCGGTTTATTTAAATAAAATCATTCTCAAGCTTACGACCGAAAATATTCTGATGACAAAAACATACAAAAAGCGTTCTCAAATATTTAAAATTTTAAATACATCATAAAAAACGTTCGTCGTTCGTTAATTTTATCGTGGAATAAACTTATGCATTTCAAATCGGACAGTGCTTTAGATATGCAATGGACGCCCACATGGAAGTTTTTATCTGGCTTACATTTGGGTGTGTAGCACGATATAACCGCTATTATAAGACTGTAAACGGAATTATTAATTTAGTTTACCCGTAGGCAACTTTTATGTTTATTTGGCCTCAAGTTTTATCGTGACTTTGATGTTTTGGTCTTTTCGCCGTGAGCCATCTGTTTTTACACAATTTTGTACACCTCACGCTAACACGGCTGCGGTCGTACTTTGACACTTCGCTGTGATACAAGGAAAGGAGCTTCGTTAATTCCTCTGTAGCACGTTCCTAATGAAACAGTCATTAAGATTAATGAAACGTAACTAATCTCTGTGGGATTGCGTAGAAGTAAGAAAGTAAGATATAAATCAGGTGGTCATACCGTTATTAATAATACGTGGATGCCTCGGGCGACAAGAAGAAATCTTGGCCCCTTCGATTCCGAACTCTTAATTATTATTTGTGGGTACCTCTTACCGTCTGCCTGAGGCGTATAAGGAAGTATTATGAAAAATTTTCAACATCGTACGGCATGTTTAGTACCTTTAGCCGTTAATTGCATTCGCTTCGTAATAAATTAATATCGTGATGATGTCAATGTACAGATCATGTTATACACCTTCGCTCGACCTTTATACCGTCATTAAATACTTGAATAGTGACTAAAGAACCTACACTTTACCTTGTTTTTCTCGGCTAACTTGTAGCCGGTATTTTATTAATTCTTGAATAAATGATGAATTTAAACTGTTCGCTCAAAGGTTGTTCACCGAATGCTTAAGTAATTTCATCTGCACTTAATTATTTATGTGTACCTTGACGGGGTCCGTAAGTCAGGTTTTCCTTAAAGCTGTTTTCAAAAGTACCTATAGTATACCTATAGTTAATCGATGAATGTTTCCAGAAGTTTATAAATTGTCTATTTAGATTCTAGTTTGCTTTGATAACTATTAACAGCGCGTGGCAGTTTGATTACTGGCCTTGAATTTATTTTAGTTGCAGCTAGAAATATATAGTAGCATTGTAGAATGCATAATCCAACACAACATTGTTAGAAACTTTTTGTTTGAACGCTCGGGCTTGTTGGCAAACTCGTCTTGACTAGAGCAATATTAACTTGCCTCAAAATACAGATATAATTTCTGTGTTAGCTCAAAATACTTAAGATTTTTCATTTTTAACTGTTTTGCGAACTAAAATAATGGAAACTAGAGTTTTAAATTGACACCTAAGAGTTAATGGCTTAAATCTGATATAATTTACTTGCTCACACAAATAAATTGCAAAATATCAAAATAATTGTCACTAGAATGCCAACGAGTAATCAAATGAAAATTTATAGGGGCATTATATTGAAATACAAATGTTTACTGCAAAGTGCTGTACCGTTTGCTGTTTAATTAAGAAGGATATTATTCCCTGGCTACGTTTATATTTAACCGTCTAATCTGGATCTACCGTGGAAATCTTAGTGTAATAATAAAATATTTAATCTTATGGCCATCATTTACAAGGTTTTAACTACGAAGATGACGTCCTTAGATAAATCTATTAATTTAATGAAACTATGTATTGATATAAACATTTCATATGAAGCCCATTGATAATTTAAATTTAAACACATCCTGCAAGAAGTGCGTCGTATCCAAAGATTTTATCATTCCAAGAATCACATGATTGAAGTAAAGTCAAGTAATATCAGACCATTCGCATCATCATTTCCTATAATTTCAGTTCTGATTTCTCTGCAGCGTAGACTTCCGCAATTTATAACAGTTATACTTATCGACTTTCCACATCGTTATTTTAAATTCTCATCCACATGCGTTATAAAAATAAATTGCATCAATTTCCTTGTAATTTTTAAGTCGCTGTTTAACTACTAGCGTGGGCACGCCATTCACATATTTGAAATATACTCGAATTACTGGGTAATGCTGGTTATATTCCTAATACGGTGTAACGTTCTGTGTTCTGACAATCCAACGTTTAATTTCGCGGCATTGACAAGTGGAATAAGCCAATTATTTCTAAACCGCAAGCAATTCGTGAAAATAGTTCTGACTACGAAGAAATGCATCGTTAACTGGGCCTCGCTAATGAATCACTTTTTCGTTCATTGTTTTTAACTATACGAAATTAAATTGCTGAGTGTAAATTTATTATAGAAATTGTAAATCTCTAGTTTTTATTATCAACCACACATATATTATTTACAGTGATGTCTCTTAATGGAATTTTAACTGTATTTTACGATATTTCACAAGCAGTAAATTTCTTGACATTACAGCGACTAGCAGTTATTTTCTCGGGTAGAAATATGATCAATTAGTTTTTGTCTTCTATACTTATTATATGGCTTCGGTTTTGAATTGCGTAGACATGTACTTATTTTATACGTTAACCTACATGTTTCTTGTTCTAAGAAAAATTAAATGATATCTGTGAATTGAGATTCTTAAAAAGTATCTGTCTAGGTACACAAAAAATAATTTCTCACACGAAAATATATTTGACTAGCGACGCGCCCCGGCTTGCAACAAGCACACATATACATTATGCGCCCCTTTTTAGTAACAATCTATTAAAAAAAAACCGCATCAAAATGTAATGCGTAGGTCTAAATGCCCAAGTTTTATACTATGTAGTGATATACAATTTATAGTATAAAATACTAAATTTTAAATAAATGATAAAACTACTTATCTCTCCGAATGTACACCGCGTCCGAACTCCAAACCGCTTTAACATTTCAAAACAAGATATAATATCTATCCCTGCGACACTAATTCTTGATACTTGTAAATAATTCTGGAATAACCCTTTTGTAATCGAAATTTAATACCCGTTAGTTATTAAGAGGATTAATATATTACGGACATGAAAAGCTAGTTTATATTTTCATGGCTATTTCAATTATATGTAGTTAAAATATGAGTAATGTTTCACATTTTCCATAATAAAGTGTATGTAAGTCTCGAATTACCACAAAAAGTACAGAACCTAATTGAGAATAAAAAACATGAAAATATTACATTTAATTTTAGTAATAGTATAAGCTATATAGATATTTGAATCTGGAAATAGGTATTTACTCAGTCAAGTGGAAGTAAAGCCGCAGGGCAATACGGTTCCTACTAATATTATAAATTTATGTTTGTTTCTTCCTCTTTCACACAAAAATTACTGAACTGATTATGATAAAACTTGGTATACATATAGGTAAGGGCTCAGAACAACATATAAGCTACTTTAATTCCCGGAGTTGCCACGCATTCAGAAGTTACGCGGGTGAAACCGCGGGCCGCGGCTAGTATGCTATACAATGATAGGTATGAGCGTTTTTCATAGTTAAATTTAAAATATGACTCTAATTTATAGTCTGTTAACAACTAAATGATGAACATTTGTTGGTTTGTTCATGATGAGTCATGCACGGGAATAGATACGGCCGTTAATATAATGTATAAACATAAATAATATGTAATATCATTTTGATATTTGTCACGTTTTTGTCTGTTGAAATGTGTTTGTGTCATAAGGGTTTAGCATTTATCGTATAGTCATTTTTAAAAGCATTTTTTTATTAACGTTGTTAAAATTAAAAAGAATTATACCGACGTAGTATGTATGATAGAGTCAGTTTAGAACCAATTAATAGTTCATTAATTGACATTGTTCAAGGAAAAAGTGTCACTATAGAAATATATTTATTAAGTCACACAGCATCTTGAGATTTAATTATACAATACAAGTAACTAGGTGCTTACACTATATAAACGAAAAGATATACATGACAGAATGTTCTCTTGGTAAGAATACCTAAATGAAAACATTACTTATTATACAAAAAAAAAATTAGAGTAACAATTTTTGAGTGATTTGTGCCTACGTAAGATTTAATTTCAGCATGACAAGATACAAAAAATATGGTAAAGTGTCTGGTGAATGTGAGGAAATATCATTTTATACTTCCTTGGCAAAATCGGTTAAATATAAAACACACAAACACACAAAGATAATTTTTTTATTTTATTCATACAATTCACAATACAAAACAAATTCGATTTAGATTTTTACATAGTTGAATGAGACCTGCAGACCTACACTAAGATATAATCTTGTGCCGTAGATCTGCCGCCTTTCAGATTTAAAATCACACAAAAAATAGCATTTTTAAACTCCACATTTTACAAATAAATACAACTGAAATTTATATTCGTTATCGAAGCAAAAACATAAATAATATACACTTTAGTATAATGGTTTATTGGAAGCATGAATCAACAGAATCATCATGCCAATCATATTTGACAGGATATGAATTACCTATTTTATTGCGAAAAGACCTCGTTAGATCTAGACTGACAATATGACATTTACAAAGAATTAATAAAAAATATAAATAAATATTCCTGGACGTTTAATACGACGCCATCTTTTCCCAAAATATGCAAAGCTTGTACTATGAAAACTAGATAACTCATAGGCATACTAAAATATAAGTTGTTTTTTTTTGGAAATATATACATTTTTTACATCTAGATTTTTTGTTCAATGTTACATGCAAGTAAAGAAAATTGTGATTCATGAGAAAGTATATAAAGTTTCGCTACATCCCTTATAATTTAATTAAAATTAAAATTCAATAAATAAGAAATCAAGAGAATTATCCTTCTTAAATAATTAAACAAATATTATAAATGCAAAGAAACTCTAACTATTGAACTAATTTGGATGAAATTTTGTATGAAGATTGTTTAAAATCCGAAACCGGACATATAGGATAGACTTTAACTGATAGGAAAGTCCCACGGGAACGGGAGATATTCGGGTAAAACAGAAGGACACAGCTAGTTCTATAGTACTATAGTATCTATCTATGGGTGATAGTGACTAAGATATTTTTTATCTAGTAAAAAATCATGTTTAAAGGGATTTACTGATACTAACCCTACAAATTAATAAAATTTATTGAACAAAATATTAATTATTTTTTCTTGTAACAAGGGCATTGTATTTCATGATAAATGAACTGTATTTGCACTGCTTTTCCGTTTGATAACATGTATCGACCGTTATAATTTTTTACTTAATACTTTTTTTTATTTTAGATGTTATTAACAAAATATGTAGATTGGCTAGCATAGGAAAAACTATTTCTAGAATAGATATTTTATTATTTAAGTACCGAATGTACTGTATTGATCACAGCTGTTTTTAATCAAAAACAATTAAGTGACTTCACCTTCTAAATATTTATTTTAGAATAACTCACAATTACATCTACCGTTATTCGAAAGGTGAAAGGCATTTAAATGAGCATAAATATCGATATATAACAATAAAATAAATCTTTATTAAGGTGAGTTACCGTACAGTTTAGATGAGACTTCGTAATTACAGCGGCTACTTTATAGGCAATAATAATGTTAAGACTACCAATAAAATATTTTAAACTAATTTATTTTACCGTTATACCAAATAATTATTACTTTAACTACCAAAATCATAGGTATCATAGTATAAAAAAGTCAACGAATTCTAAATTTAAAAGTTTCCCTTGCGTTATAATTGACATTTATAAATTTTAAAACGTCACCAAAACACCTTATAATTCAATTGAGACATCGTTTAAGATAACGAGCCCTTTAAACCATTTAAAGATTTAGGAAAAAAAACTACAAAACCACAAATTGAAGTACAAAAACGGTTGGTAACAATTCATTGGAACTGTCAAAACATACGACCATAAACTAACGCAATTCATAAAACGTCATGAATGGAGTAAGTACCAAAAAAAACACAATAGCACTAAATACTTGTAAACTATTGTTGGATTGGGTACTTTAAGTACATTAATTGATCTTAAGAACTTCTTTTGTAAGAAGCAATTAATATACTTCAAATTTAATTTTGGGGGTTTGTGATTGTATTTCTTTTAAATTTAAAAAATACCTTTTAATTGTGTATCATACTATACATTTAGTATTGTTTTGCTGTGCAATTCAATGTGACTGTTATTTTAATACAATAAGCTATTTAAGAAATTTCAATGATGAATGACAAAATTTATTTCGTATTATTCTTAACTTTGTGTTTATTAAGTTAAAAAGTATCCTATGTGTAAATGCAGTTAATAAACAACTTTTATGTAATAAGATCTATTCAGACGTTTTGCGCGATTGAAAAACAAACACACAAATTTTCATCTACAATTAGGATTAAGCATCTTTGGTACAATTGAACTTATATTAGACACGTGGAAACTAATGCCATTAATGAATCCCAAACCAGCTTTTCAATATAATACAATACAGGTTTTTTGCTAAGTAAAATGGTAAGTTCAAGGCGATCGGCTTATAATTGATTTGCATAGCAATTACGCGTTGACAATGTACCGAGTCAAATGTATTAGTACTCGTTTAATTGTAAATCCGATTTTAAATATATCTTAATTAATTGCTAGCAATAAACACTGCAATTTTGCTTTTAGTGTACGCTTTTTAATCTAGAAACCAATAAAAATACAAAGATTTGTTGCCAATCTAAAAATATTTGCAATAAAATGTAGTAAAGTTGGAGTAAATGATCAAAATGGCGCTTGAGATAATTAAACAATGTGGCAACACTGCAACTCTTCCGCTTAACAAACAACTTTTTGTCCCAAATGCAATTTTTACACGGCTCATAAACTATACTAAAACATTGCAATCCATTTTTTAATAGACCGTTGCGTGCTAAGATCGCTTTTACTACAATCGATATAATTTTCACCTTATTTGACAGATTTTATGCTTCAAATAATACGCTTTGCTAAATTAAATTATGTGCCCACATTGTAATTATTAACACAATAACAATAAAACATTTTGAAGTAACTGTTGAAAGACGCTCCTCGATTTATTTAGTAACTATTAATTCCATTCGTTAAACCGAACACATTCAACGTTCGATATTTAAATTTTAAAAGCGCCATAAACAAATGTCAGAATCTATGCCGCAGTGTTGCTGTTATAAAAAATGTAAAAATTATGCAAGATGAATAATCGTTTGTTTGCGGGTGCAGCCCGATTATGGCGCGAACACAGGTTTAACCCTAGAAAAGTTTCATGCAAATATTTCGCATGAATAAATAAAATGGCTCGTCAACAGAGATATTTGTAACTGATAAGCGGAGTTAGACAAAGATGGATGGCGTATGAGATTGGTTGCCAGGTTTAAATGATAATAATTTAAAGTTACACGTTATTTCTGGCTGTTTTCGTACTGAAACATGATTTGAATATTTCAAATGTTCGCGAGCTTTTTATTTTTCGTTTTTCCTCGTATTCGTTACCTATTTCTATGTTGTATGTGTGGAATTCGGAAAAAAATATCATTTTAATGAATGAATACTTCTCTTATATAAAGTCATAAAAATAATTAATACACGTTATAAATATGGTAGATTGATTAATTTAAGTTTTATTAATAGTACAAAATACTTGTAGAAATAAACTTTTTATTACGGTAATAAACCAGTAATCTGTTTTAATCAGGGATATCTACTAGTTGACGTTTACTTATACATATTAAAACAGCAATAGAATATATTAGGATAATGGTTATTACTTATTTCTATAAAATATTGATTATAATTTATTTTTTATTCTTGTTGCAGGTTGAACGCTATATACCTACACTACACATAAAACAATAAGGTAAATACTTACTATTATACGTTACTCAATTAATATTAGTTTGAATGCAAAACAAAGTGTTAACGTAAAAAATAATGTTCCACGAATGTACACAAGTCAAAAGTATTCCAATATTTCGCGCCATCTTCAAATCAATTCATGGCGTAGCGGTTTGACCATCAGACTACCGACTGACTTGTCGTATGATTTCGCGTTCGAAACCAAGCGGGCCCAGTATCGAAGCTGCTTATGCTCCATGTATAAGTTTGTCAAACCTAGGGCCTATAGAAACAATCCCCACGGTCACGGCGTAGGCATATATGTCTTCCTCGTATTACCAAGGGGACTTACATTTTTTTTATTTAAAAAATGTTTATGTTTGAGCATCTCGATACGATACTTTTGTGTGGGCCAAACCAAATAAAACAATACTATTGTTTTATTTTTTTTACTATTTTTAAAATTTTATTATCAAACCTATGTTTCTATTCCACCTACTTCGTCCAGTATTTCTGTGTTTTAACTTAAAATAAAAAATAAAATTTTAAAAGATTTATTTTTAATACAGTTCTTTCATGTCAAAACCATCCGTAGCAACAGTAAACAAAATCATTTAAATAAATTATACTCAACTTTGTGTTGATAGCAATTCAAATTAGATTCTGCAATTAAAAGGTCAAACCTAGCATCTTTGTTTACGCCAAAATAGTCTATATTATAGCGCTATCTACTCGGAAAGCTATTTATATAATGTTATTATTGTAAATAATATTGTTTTCCTTAAATAAGACAATTTGCTTATTATCAGAACACGATTATTTTAATGGATAATATAACCGTTGCTCGTGTATTTATGCTTTTTAAATTTATGTGGAAATAGTTTAAAAAATAGTTTCAATTCTATAAAAACATTATTTATGATTTTTACATTAATTAGATATTATTAGGATAGGTGGCTTTGTTAAAGGAAAAATAATTATGTATGTATTTTGGACAAGTAGTAAATATCAATCATTCACGGTACGATATTTATTATATAAAACAGGATACATATTTCTTACTGAAATTTAATATTAAAACGTGACACTCGTCGTGTTTTTTACCCGACTCTGGAGCCCTAATCATTTAGTTAAATAATCCGTGACAAATATTTAATCATTGTGAAAACTTCCAGGAGAAAGTCGATAAAAAGTTGATTGATGATGGCTAATATGGAGTAAAAGCCACCTGAATTCGATAAGATAATTCACATTTTCCTCTTCTGTACTTATATCATGACTTTCTTTATTTTTTCTCTTTATCTTTAACCTCTGATGACATTTCTCTCAAAGATTATACTTATCACAATCCTGATAAGCGACACTTGAATTTATATATCCAAAGATAAATTATTACTCAATCACAAAAAACTAATTCACTTGCCTAAGAAATAGTTATGACAGATGATCAAAATTAATAGCCGCAATATTTCTTCCTTAATGCAATGTTTTATCCATTATACGTGTTTCTTTGAATCAAACAGCCGGTCCACACACCCCTAACCCTTCACTGCCATACGGTGTCTTCAATACCCCCGACTTTCACATCCTTCCTGTTTTAAAAGTATTCATAACGCGGCAAAAAACTAATGCGTATCATTTGACGGTTTTTAGACAATGGGTCGGTATCTATTGTCGGGTTGAAAGGCTTTTTTGTCGGAATTGGGTCGAAGGATGCAATCGATACCTTAGACCTAGTAATTCGATTCGTTACTTTCAATTTTGTATTCCGGCCGTGTTTACTTTGCATCGTTAATATCTAAATCCAGTTCTGTAGCTGTACAGTAATTACATACACATTTTATATCAGATTGATTATAAAGCGAACATTTTAATAACTAAAGGATATTAAATTTAATCCAGCAGACGTTAATTGAAACTTGATTCGAGACCGGCGGAGGCGATTCGAAAATTTAAATAGAATGTATGTCGTATTGCTCAAGCCGGGTCGTTAGTTAAGCTACGTTACCTTTCAAAGAAATATCTTACAAACCACGATCACAAAGTGCGCTATTGTTATCGTGTCCCTTATCTCGAAACACAATAACGAGCTACCGTATGTCAAATACGAGAGGAATCAGAGCTACTTTGAATAAAGCATCCTATTGTTGATATTATAAATATTATGCTAATGCGATAAAGGAAATTTTTGACTCTGTGTCTAAGCGGCCAGGTGTCGCGTTGAAAGGGTTAGGCAAATGTCTTGCACCCTATTTGAATGTGATCATTTATTAAGATTTGCTCCATTGTTTAGTGCATTCCCATAGACGTACATGCTTGGCTTGTAATTTATGTGAGAACAATGTTAGTGATATATTTTTTTAATATTTAAAGTTAAGGGTTTGGAGCAAGATGCGTTGGATCATGAATTTTGTATAAGAAATGTGTTTAATAATAAAATCGATAAATCATTAGGCTTAATGATTGATTTGAAATATTGATAAGTATTAGATTAAATACTTTTTAATAGATACGCGATATATTATACATTATTATTAACCCGAAGTTTCGAACACTTTACAGTGAGAGTGGTCACGGGTGATTCAGCTACCCAGTATTTTATTTAATATGGAAAGTACTCGCGTTAAAACAAACAAAGAAAATAATATTGATAGGAGATTATTATGATTACGAATCTGCTATATATTGTAAGTCCATCTGAAATTTATAAACATACAGAAAGAAAGAGACATACGGTACCTTAGACAGGAGTGGACATAATCCGACTAAATTATAAAGCTAACTTGAACAAAACCTGAAGTTCTATATTAAAGTTATATCAGCTTTGGTTACTATGTAATAAAATCAAATGCAACACAGCAATAGATACGTGACGCAGCATTTATAGCATAAATTAATTTCTATTCAAATTATTACTGTTTGTCATTTGCATATCAAAGGATTGTCTTTTGTCTCTTTTAAATGGGTGTAAAGACGGTGTCGATCGCCTGCATAATATGAAAGACTAATCTCAAATAAGACAAATGTCATATTCCTTTTTGATCCCTTCATGAACAATAATTTAAGATTTGTATGTGTGACACCTTTAACTGTTTATCAAAAAGATCGATACAAATAAAGTAGGTGCACAATATTTAAAAATGTGAAAATTATAATACTTTGAAACCATTTGTTGCTATCACCAAGATAAATTTATTATTTTGGTTTCACATGCAAATGTTAAATAAAAATAAATATTATTTACTTCTATAAATATGGTTATGCTAGCATCGCCCCGCGGATTAAAAGTAGCCTATGTGTTATTTCGGATCTTAACCTATATTTATACCAAGATTCATCCAAATCCGTAATAGTTTTTGCGTGAAAGAGCAACAAACATACATACATCCTATCAAACTTTCGCATTTATAATATTAGTAGGATTATTATGTTTGCCATCATCAATTATTTTAGTAAAAAACTTACTGTACTAGTTCATAAGCAACTCTGTTTCGAAAATCTGCTCCTTGATTATTATAAAATAAGTCTACCTATTTAAAAACTCTTTATATTATTCTGTTTCCTGACCGGAATTCACATTTCATTTTAGTCGGATTATAACTAGTTTCAGTTTTAAACGCAACAAATTATAGTTCACTGTACGGTATAGCAACAGCTGTTGGTATTCTTATGCAAAACACCATTGTTAGAGTTAGTTAACGAACGGGTTCATTAAAATTATTATTATCTATGGTTTATAAACTTTGGCGCCATTTTGTGGTTGACAACTGTTTTCTCGCCCTTTTTCAGTTTAGATATGATTGCCAATTTAAAATTTATAAAAAGAATGATAACCTCATTAGCCGTTCTACGTGATTTAAAATTTTCTATTTTACAGATATTCAAATTATTTATAATAAAAAATATAAAAATCACATTCATGAATAAAAATATAATTAGAAACCAAAAGAATAATGTTTCTGCACACTATAAATGATTATTGACAAAAAATGCGATTTATTATTTTAATTGCAAACGTTAATAATCCTGCAATTTTCGTACAAAAAAGAAACGAGACATTCGTTTTTAAATTTGTTTACGCTAAAGGTTATAAAAGGTCGTTTTGAATATTTGATTGAAATAATTGACGCGAATTATCTTAAAAACTGAAATTAATATTAAATTGCTTTCCATACTTGTGCAGCGGCAAAAAAGGGCGTGTTTCGTACAATAAAGAAAATGGCACCTACAATGTTGTAGCCGTAAAGGGTTGTAATATTCCGGAATTATCGTAAAAATTAATTAGCGGTTTGTACCAAATTAAGTGATCACATGCTGCCGAGTTGTAAACATTATAAAGTGGAGAAACTTTTATGGCTGTCGTAAATTTTCGGTAGCCATTTTAAATGTCTTTAACTTGCTGTCTGTTGCTATGCTGAACGGATGTGTGGTACGTAGCGGTATGTATACGTATGTGTGGGTTGTGTACTTACATAATTTCAGTAGTTTTTAATTATAGTTTGTTGTGTTACTAATTAGGGACTTTACGTATAAATTTGATAGACGATAGCATGTTGACACTTTGCTAAGAATGGAACATAATTAATTTTATTTATTTATTTATATATCAGGTATTAGACAAATTGTAGAGACGTAAATCATATCTATACTTATTATAAAGAGAAAAGATTTGTTTGTTAGTCTTGAATAGGCTCCGAAACTACTGGACTGATTTGGATAAAATTTTGTACAGAGATTTTTTGAAACTTTAACCCGAAATCCAACGGGAACGGGATATATACGCGGGTGAAATCGCGGAGCTCAGCTATTATACTCATAAAATAAATACCTTACAGACTAACATACATAGTACATACAATATTAAATTTAAATTAATGACTAGATAGGTGATAGTAGTGACTTTTGCATTTGAGGTTGTGGGTTCGATCCCTAGGCCTACGTGATAAACAGTGTTTTCTTGTATCTATTATATAAGAATTAATTATAATACTTATGACAAGTAAATTCCAATACATAAACGAGTTCTCTAATTACCATAGCACAAGTTCTGTATATTCAAGGCTAGATGGCGCTGTACTAAATGGTCATAGTTATCGTAGAAGAAAATCACCGCAACTTAGTTGAGTTTTCATAAATTGTAACATGATAAGGTAAAAGGTTTGCGGTAAATAAATAGAAATACACGTGTAAATTATTGCGTGTAGAGTTATAGGTACTTTATATTAGTTTCTTTGTTATAATCAGAGGTAAATTCTGACCACGGCTTCGCTTGTAAACACGTTAAAATATTTTTATATATATAATAAACAGAAGTTTGATAATTCGAATAAATTAAAAAAAAAATACGCAGTCAATAAAAAACTAGACAAATTTGATAAACCTTGTTTTACTTTGATAAAGTAATCCTTTGTGTTAATTTATACCTCGCGATTTATACCATTTTGTACCCTCTATAATATACCTATTGGAAGCTATAATTATATTTCTATTTATAGATATGTTATATATCCCGATCCCTTTGGATTTCCGGGATATGATGTTTTCGAAAAGCTATGCCATGTCCCTTCTCGCGTTCTATCCCCTGTTCCTTGTCGATTTCTTTCCAAAAAATCTGTACAAAATTTCACCCAAATCGGTTCATTGATTTAGGCGTAAGACATACGTACCTATGGTCAGGCAGTTACTGTCTCATTTATAATATTAGTAATCTTTCACGAACCCAGTAGGGTAGGATTAAATAATATCTCAGACGTTATCTCAAACATTAAAGGCGTTCGTGGGTGGTCCTTAATTGTCGCCAGTTTGAAGAATTGGCGCTTCAATGCCTAAACATATGTATGTATCAATTAACAACACTTGAACTTTCATTTGTGTGTTAATTCTTCTAGACAAGACCATTGTTTTGTGAGTAGCTTGTAGTAGAAAAGAAATTAATAAAATATTTTTTAATTGAAGATGAAGAGCATCTTGAAATGGCCACCTTTTCAAAATTTTAATGTCGCATTTATCGTTAATAAACTAGCCGTGCTCAGCGGTTTTGCGTAACTTCTGATCCCGTGGCAACTCCGGGATTAAAACCTACCTACCCAGTGAACCATCACCTATATATATACCAAGTTTCATCATAATTGGTTCAGTAGTTGCGTGAAAGGGTAAACACACATACATCACCAGTTAGGTCTTCAATTCCATCTAGGGGTATACTAGGCATCAAACAATTTTTAGCTTGTCTCTAAAAACCTCCCCAAAAATCGTTCTAGCTCTAAATTTTTCCGGACCGGCTTATGATAGTAAAGGAATAGAGTTCATCTATGTTCGTTATATTTATTATTATTATTATTACTTGTGCACTATTCATCTTACAAAGATTGCAAGTCTCTGTCAAGATTGGCCACCATAGCCGAAATCGGTCCGAACGCACTATATCTCTTGCGCAGATGCAAGCCTCTGTTAAGATTGGTCGCCATAGCCGAAATCGAAGATGGAAAAAATATTCAACCATCATATAACATGTTATTTTATCACTGGGCGTTCCATTGATTTCGTGACCGTAAATGAAATCGATGATCTTAATGAAGCCGAGATATAATCGATTCGATTGATTAATTTTCACTCGATGTATGTAATTTTAACAAACGATCATTGGGCGTTGCAATTGATATGTTAAGATTTTAATGCCTTTGATTTATACGATGTTTATGGAAGATTTTTTTAAATTTATGATATTGAAGGACTGCACTCATTTGTGCTGCGTAAAACTTAGCTTCAAAATTTAGGGTACAAATATTTGCTCTATACCTAAGTTATCTAATTTGAGTAATAGAAAAATATGTACAGTGCTTAGTTAAGGGAAGCGCAAGAGAAGTTTGCCCAGGTACTGTTGAGACTGCCCCAACCTAACTTAGTTAAGACATTATTTGACTATATCTACTATAGCAGACATAACCTCCTCTAGAGTACCCCGCGACAAGCTTTCCCGAACAATACCCTTTTCACACCATTATTAATCAGTTGATCGGCGTCTCAAAGAAACACTGGTGGTTTCCATCAACCACGCTATCGGCTGTCATCAATATAAAACTAAGCGCTTAATTCCCCCGCCACGATTGTGCTAATAAAATAAATAAAAGTAGTCACGCCATATCCGACCCTCTGTTATCCATCACGGCGTGCAACGGAATGACGACATGAACTAATCGCTGGCCGCTAGACGCCATCTTGATGTTCCTTTTTTAAAATTCACTTTTTTTTTCATGCGCAAACGCAAAGGCTAATTAAGCTGCCTTGTTTGGACGACGTATCGCGTGTGCAAGTTCATTTTATACAATTTATAGTTTATACGTATTTACGTTTAATTTTGTGTAATTTAATATGTGATATTTTATTGTCGAAGCGATACAAATTACTGTTTGTACGCAAGTGTCTACTGTTTAAAGATAGGTTGCGTCCTTCTAGGCGAATGTAAAGATATAAATGATTTATTTACAGTGTTATTGCACATTATTTTAATTATCTTTTAATGAAATTATTAAAACATAATTACATGATTTCTACCTTTTGAGTAAGTCGTTATATTTTTATTACATTTTTATCTGATCAATCTAAAAAAAAACTAACACATTAAATGATATTAACTCTACGATTTTCTTAACAATTTATTACAATTTATTACATGTTTTATTCCCACTAAGAATAGACCAACAAAGAAATCTCTAAATCAAGTGTACATAATCTCGTAATGATACTTTTGAGTTATATAACTAAGCGTAATATATATATCTCGTGTGAGTTATCAAGATCACTCCAACGAAACGTAACATTATCCCTAATAAAAACTTCCCAAAGATCTATCATAATTTAATAAAAAAATGGAGTAAAAAATTTTAAATAACTCTTTTGACTCAAAAGAATTTACTTAATCTCCGGCTTACATTCATAACATAAAATTAAATAAATCGGGATATCCAACCTGTCGCAGGGACATTTGGTGAGCGCTCAAATTTATTTTTTATCCTTTTTTGTTCCACATTTGAGGCAAAAAATGTAAATAATACGGTCCCTTGAAATGTGGAGATACGAGTGGAGATAGGCTTGGGGTACACTGAGTCCTTTATTTTTTAATCAATGATCGACTTTGAGGGAATTAACGACGTAGGTGGTATTTTGTGCATATTGCTTTTAATCACGCAGTTGAACAAAAGGTATTTTACCAACTATAGGTACTTATAAAATACTTCTAATTATTATTATTTTATAAAGTATTCAATATCAGTATTTTTGGTTTATGAAAGAAACTTATTATGAAAATATACTTTAAAACTCAGAAATCAAAAATGAATAAATTGTTAAAAAATCTCTCAGTGTGCCCTCAAGTTAAACGCATCACCGACCGCTCCAAATCAACTCGAGTGCAGGTATCGCCTCAAAAATAGGTTACCTATTTATTTTGAATTTCGAATTTAGAAGATGCGTTAATTCGATAGCAGAAGGGTTATTAGTTTGGGGCACCTTTTTGTATTCTTAAGAATGTTATTCGATATTCGAATTTCGAATAGAATTAGGCAACGGAGTGAATGCGCCATACTGTTTCAACGTTATAGGCATCGAGTTACTTTTGGGAAAAGTGTAATTCTAAACTCAAAATGAAGTTATAGACTGGTCGGTTCGACAAATGTTTTCGTGTTAAGGTTATTGAAATATTATCTTAATTGATGTGGTCAAATTTGTGTTTGATTGGGATTTTATAAATGTTGATGTTTTCTAACAAACAAAAATAATCTTTATTCAAATTAACTTATGATAAGCCTTTTTAAATTGTCAATTTTTTAAAATATATCAGTTCGGAAACTTAGCTTGTACTTAAGGTAACATTTTTAATTATCTGCGTGTTTTAAGACAAGCTCACTTACTCAAGAATATAAAACATGGAATTACACGCATAATTTATTTTATATATGTAATTTCCTTTGAATAAATATTTGCGTATTTCTTAAGATACCTCGGTATCTAATAGACGCGTCTTGCAGTAATTATTGGCGGCGATCGAGTAAGCGAATCTTTACATTAATTAATTAAAGATAACTTTATCTTTATCTTTATTCATCCACTTCAGCCGGTTAATTTAATTAGTTTTTGTGACAGCCTTCTCAGGCCAATCGTACGCTGATAACAATTTCAAATTGTATCTTTTTATTTCTTTTATGGCAATTTAACCCTTATGTGCACGTGTAAAGGAATATTAATGCGTATAAATTAATTTGTGGATGTGTATTTTTACCTGCGATCGGATGGGCTTATACTGAAGGATGGCAATATGTTAGGAATATTTACTAGTTTATAAAAAAACTTTCATTTAAAATTTTACTCATTTAATGTGTGTGGTTTGATTAACAAATTACATCAAAATTGTAATTTAATACGAGTCTATGTCTGACATTTTTTCACTTGTAAGGAAATGTATGAAATATGAACAAAATAAAAAGAGTTATTAGATTGTTTCGTAAAACAGTGAGTTCAATTCGTTAACATTTATAAATCGATTATGATATACTAGCAAGCCCTACGGTTTCACCCGTGTATCTGAATAAATGGCTTCTTCTTTAATCTTACTTCTGATCCCGTAGTAATTCCGGGATTAGAAATAGCCTATATGTTATTCTGGATCCTTACCTATGAAAACCAATTTCATCACAATCGGTTCAGTACTTTTGCGTGAAGGAGTAACAAACAGACAAAACTTTCGCATTTATAATATTAGAACATTGATTTCAAGATTATCAACCGCATACCACCATCCAAACACCTGTTTTTTCCGCCTAGAAGTTATTTTTTTATTAAAATACCGTGAGAGTGAATATTTGTATACGAAAGGCTCGTCATGTTGACAGGGGAAAATAAATAAACGGTGGGAGTATTCAAAACATGGCATTTTATCACAAACATGTGTGATTGTTATAAGTAACAGCATGGATCTTGGCCTCTGAAGTTAATATTTTAATTTTTTTAAAAATTATTTTTTTAATAAAATTTTATTCAAAAGTAGTAGTAGTAATTGGCAATTGTGTAAAAATAATGTTAAGTTTAATATTACTAGCTTACTTCTGACAACGCGACAACTCTAGGATTAAAAGTAGCATATGTGTTATTATGAACCTTTACCTATACCTATAGGATACCAAGTTTATAATCGGTTAAGTAGTTTTTGCGTAAAAGAGTAACAAACATACAAATACTTTCAAACTTAAGCATTTATAATATTGTTAGGCTATGAGCTGTTATGTTTTTATGAAAAATAAATGTTTTATGATTACACATCAAAATCTGCGTATCGCTTATGTATTAACTGTTGGTTTAAAAAAAACATAAAATTCCATACGAAATCTTTATATTTTTTTACGTTCAAAAACACATATTTTTCATATTTACCTACCAATTTTGTAATCTTAAAAAATGCATTCTAATTGAGAACCTCTTTTTTGAAAAAAAAAAAATTAAATCTGTCTCATTCGAACGCAAAGCCAATAAATTATTTTCCAAAGAAACACCAATAGGTTTATTCAAGACCTTCCTAAGAAACCTATTAGTAACTACTTTTTTACTTTTTCAATAAATTTGCAGTCGCGTTTTCTATTATGGAATCAATTAGGAACAAGTTCTTTCCACATTTTTGCGAAACTCGAGATACACTTTTTATTGTATATTTCTAGTATTTATCCCAAATCTGTCTAGTTGCACTTTTTAATCAAGTTCCCTGATTATGTACATTTTTGAGAGGAGTAGTGATAAATCTTTCATTGTTTTTGTTCTCTTTTAATCCAAGTAACATCATGATGATTAATTATTAATATATCTGTATGTCTGAGTTACAAACACACGAAACGGTTATAATATATATTCAAAATATTTATACATAAGGGGTAAAAGTTTGTTTGGACGCGCTAATCTCGAGAACTATTGGTCCTATTTGAACAAATATATTTGTATTCAGACCATTAATTGGGATAGGCTAGATAACATGCTACAGGAGTGAAGCCGCACAGAATAACAATTTTAAAATATAAAACCTATATAAAATAAAAAAATTTAAAGTAATTGAAACGCGTTAAGAAAACACTACATAACTAAGATTGAGTTTAGTTAAATAAAAGTAATATAAATATAAAATAATTATTCTCAAATGCTTCTATATCGTACATCATTCAAATAAAATGATATTCGTTTATAGGTCATTAGAATGAACATTTACTAACATCTCAACGGTCGAACGCTTCAGAAGATTCGAATTACGTTTTACTAAATAACATGTGTTACTTGTAATTAACCCATTTTGTGTCCATATGCGGGATTACGTCAATCAAGGCAAATCGATCACCATTATAACTAAACCCTCACACATTTATATCTCGATATATTTCTCAACAATTTACGCCTAGTAATTAAAAACACACTTTTAATTCCTCAACTATTTAGGAAAAAATACAGCTATAATTCTCGGATACGATGCCTTGGTATTTTCGAATTGGTATATAATTATAGTCTTAATTATAACAAAATTGCCTCCCCTATTAGTTTATCTCTTGGAAGCCATTCCGCGCTATTAACTGCATATTTACGATAAAACAGCTATTTGGAAAATTCCTAAACTGGTAACGTCCTTTATTTCGATGTAATCAACGATAAATTAAACGTATAGACGTTTTAAAAGACCTCGTATCATGTTCACAACTATCGGACCATTTATGAAGCAAATTCATTTGCGGCGAACGAATTCAAGTCCGAAAGTCTATTTAAATATCGAATTTGCGTTCCTAATTCGGTCGAGTTGTCATAATAGCTGCATAAAATTGTGAGTAATAATTCGGTTTATGATTTGATATGCAAAAAGGACGGGCCTAACAATGACTTAGGTCAGTCAGGTCACGGCGGGCATTGCACGCTAAAAACGCAATATCATCGGTGCAAAAATAGTGTCGTATGAGTCACGTATCGGCCGAATACCTATAGTGAAGCAATTTGTACTCGGTACGGACATTTGAAATACGAATTCGTCACACTCCGAATGTGACACAGAGGACGTTGATCTAACAAAAACATAATAAGAGTGTAATTTGCACCTTGGAGTAATTCGTAACAAACGGATGTATTGTCGCAGTGACCTTGGCTTGGCGAATCCGAGATGTTTTCGTAAACAGGTTTTATATTTGTTTACGTGTGTTTGAAAGTAATTATTATAAGCGTGTTCTGTTAACTGTCTTTCGCGGTTTTCCTGTCGACCAAAGCCATAACGTTGGTGCGTTAACCTGCACGCGATTGTTAACACAATTCGAAAAGTTTCATATTTTAAAAGCAGATAATGGTTAAGTGGATTAAAAAACAAACGAACAACGAATATCCTTTTTGGAAGTTTTTAAAAATGGTAATGCAATTTTCAAAAACGTGCATCAATTACGTTTTAAACTTAATTTTATTTTAAATGCACGTTGAATGAACGCGAGCAAAACAAAAAGCAAGGGTATACGTACAAGACTTATAAAAAGAATGTTACCTAGGACACGCTGATCTTTATTGAGCAAGGTCATAGGTTTTTGAACGGACAAAAAACACGGTTGATTGATGGCTCCACGATTTAGTTTTTATATGTACCCATTCATAGCGTTTTTGTGCTGTTGTTTATCTCGAATTCTTTTGTTTCAGGCCTTTCAACTCGAAAGTGAACGGGCAATTGCATCTTGGTGTAACTGTGAGTTTTTGTTTACAATTTTTGATCTGATGCTGTTTTGTTTGTGAACAAATATGTATTCAAATGTTTGACATTTTATAGAAAATTGAACATTAGACATGTAAAAAGAACAATAACCTGTACCGTATTCAATAATTGGCTATTATTTGTTAGTAAATTTGTCTCATACATTTTTCATATTAATTGATATTTAATGAATTAAAAACGAATGAATAGATTTTCACAGAATTTTACAGGTTCATAATTTCAGATACTTTTAAGCCCGTTGCACATGATTAAAATTTAGTTTTCTTGTATGATTCACCTTTGTTAAATGTTACGCTACAATGATCAAATTTCTACGAATATTTCCAAACCGGTGAACAATACACTAGATTACACTAGATTCTTTTATCCCTGCCCGCGCAGTCTAAAGCAATGCTAGTAGATGAGTTTTCATCTACACTAATATTATAAAGAGGAAATCTTCTAATGAATATGCTCAAAAACTACTGGACCCATTTTAAAATTTCACCATTCGAAAGCTACATAATCCACGATGATTTTGGAAAAATAGATACGGATTTACGCGGGTAGCAGTTTAAAATATTGTAACTAGCTTTAGGTACCTTGTTACCTTTAGGTAAATATAACTGCTGTAGAATAGAATAGAAAACATTTATTCCCAAAAAAGTACACAATACAGTAGATGGTGCATATAGTTACTGTAATATTGTGACTGGCTGTACCTTAAATAAATCAATAGTTATGCTTATATCTCCATAGCGAACAAGACACCAGATTACAAGAATAATGTTTTCCATCACGTAGGTACAAGACTGATGGCTGTCTCATTGTCTTTTCGGTACTGACTCACTCTATTGTATATAACACAATGGCCTTTGTGCATTGTTACCTATTTTCTAATAGATAATTATTGTGGATTGACAATTCACTTTCTAGTGTGGATTTTTATATTTGATATGATTAGGGTAATTGAATTTGTTTTTTATTTGGGCAATATCGAAATAAACAGTACATATGTTTATAAAACGCTTAACTAAGTAGGTACTTACATAACATTCAAGTAATATCCCTATGCTTTCTCGTAGGTTTGCATTTTATGCAAAATTTGATTTTATTTTTTTAAACAAAGTTGTAATGTGCAATAAAGTAAATTCATTTTCCACATTCGAGTTATTGATATGTCACGTACGAGTTTTTGTGAAATATTGTATGGCACGCGTTTATAAGGGTAAACCCTCAAACATTACGGGTTGCAAAGGGCAAAAAATTGAGGGGTCCATCCCAACAAAAGTTATGCGAAAACTCGATTGTACACAACGCGTAGGTAGTGGGTACCACCCTTTATCGGTCAATCGAATATAACCTCTGTGCGAACACGGCTTAAATTATTTTTTATCTGTGCCATATAGTTCGAATTTCGCGCACCCTTCGAATTTGGAACTCACAACTAGTAGGCGGGAAGATTGGTCGTTCGTTTTGAAACGTCAAAACAAATTAGGAATTGAAGTTTTTCGGCCTGCCAATGGCGAATCTCTTTGGATTATAGAAGCAATACCAATTATTGCTGCTGAGCATTTTTAAACGCTTATAAATACAATAAAAAGCATTCCTTATTTATTTGTCTCAATACAAACTAACATAGAATTAGTATTAATGTAAGCTTTTTCCGTTCACCAGTGGCCTTATAAGGACACACAACAAAACATTCTATAAATCTCCGATCTGAACATAAATGGCAATTCTGAGAATTACGCGAAAAGTTGTTACATGAAATTCAATTTTGTTATCAGATTGTTACATACAAATAGTTTGTATCATTACAGTTTGTTGTATCGAGTTTGTGTTAGGTATTTTACGCTAATTATGTCAGTCAATAAACGAAAAATCCTTCTGGAGTAGGTATTTCAATAACAATTCATGAATTTTATCGATTGTTACTTCTCAGAGTATACTATAATATTTTTGTACATCTTCATATTTTGACCGCTATATATTTTAACCTAGCTGCGCCCCAGGGCTTCGCTCCTGTGGGCATATCGGGATGTTATAGCCTATAACCTTCCTCGATAAATGGGCTATCTAACACTAAAAAAAGTTATCGAATCGGACCAGTATTTCCTGAGATTACCGCGTTCAAACAAACAAACTTTTCAGCTTTATAATATTAGTATAGATTTAAAATTAATATACATTAGTGAAAACCGCATCAAAATCGACACGCAGTTCCGAACGTAATACAAACATTTTACACTGTAACCAACTAATGTGGTGAAGTTCAAATAAAGGGTGTCTTTGTATTAAAAGCAATTTATATAAATGTACTTTTGGGAAACCAAGTGATCATTTGGTTGACTATTCTCAGGGGTATGACAATTAAATGTATATGTAGAGGTGTTGTTTTACGTAAGCAATCCGTAAATAGTTGTAACTGTAAATATAATGTATATGTTACTTTTTAATATAGTGAATTTTATATGTGACTTAACAGGAATATTACTTCGTCAAGCTGCTAGCAATTCGAGGTCTATCCTACTAATATTATAAATGCGAAAGTTTGAGAAGATGTATGTAGGTTTTTTACTGTTTCACGCAAAAGCTACTGAACCGATTATGATGAAACTTGGTATACATATAGATTAGGGTTCATATAACATATATTTTAAAGATCAGAAGTTACCCGGGTGAAACCGCGCAGCAAGTCTAATTATAATCAATAAAAGGTCTCCTATTGTCCAATATATACTCTACCTGTATACGAAAATTAATCGAAATTCGTTCACCAGTGTGGTATGATTCACACATGAACATTCACAAATTCAAACTCTCATATTAAACCTGTTCACTTAACATTGTTCATAAATTCAAATAGACAATACGAATAGAGGACAATGTTTTAATTATACAAAAAAATATATTCGTTTTTCAACATAATAATATCAAAAATTATATAACAGCATCGTCATTATATTAAAAGTGTTTTATTTAACAAATTCCATTTGCGGTGATAACTATTTTCCTCAACTATATAATTTTTACCGCAAATTCGAATTACAAAATTGCTTATAAGTAATTTAAATATCCAATGATGAGTATGGGTGTACCTGATGGGGTAAAAATTACCCCCGGGGGTAATGTGTGGGGTTCCACCCTCACGTATGGGGGTGTGTGGGAATATGAGCTTTATGTATTTAATAGTATGGGTGATAATTGTGTAAAGGTGTTTTAGAGAGGACACTGGAATGGCCTCTTCGAATTTGTATTGATTATATTACGCTTGCAATTGCGTTAGTTAATCCGTACATATTCTCTGGACATAGTAATGTAGTTTTTAGATATCCTACTTATATTATAAATGCGAAAGTTTGTGATGTATATGTATGTGTTTATTAGAAAGAAAGAAAGAAAAATCATTTATTTGACGGACATGATATAACATATTACTGTGTTCATCACTCTTTTATGCCAAAACTACTGAATCGATTATCATGAAACTTGGTATACACATAAGTAAGAGTTCAGATTCACATATAGGCGGGTGAAACCGCGGATCGCGGCTAGTCTACACTAATATTATAAAGAGGAAAACTTTCTTTGTTTGTAATGAATGAGCTCAAAAACTATTGGATCGATTTTAACAATTCTTTCTCCATTCAAAAGCTACATTATCCACGAATAACATAGGTTATATATTATACTAGCTTTCATCCCGCAGCTTCGCACGCGTGGATTACTATCCTATCAATCAATTTGCACACAGTGTGTAAAATTTGGTTAAAATGGGTTAAGTAGTTTAGAAGTCTATCGCGGACAAACACTGTGACACATAATGTATAAATATTAAGATAACAATATGCTACAGAAGCGAAGCCGCGCGAATCCACTAGTACTCAATATAGGTAGTAGTAAAACATATTTAGCAACAATTTTATTATCATGCGACATTTTCACAACAAATCTTAACTTACGCACATTTTCTTCAATGTATTTATTTTCATATTGAATTATGTGTTCGCAAAGCACCCGTAAACAATTTTAGAGCTTACTAATATCTTTAATGACCGTTTTGTAAGCCGTATGTTATTTTTATGACCGGTAATAAAACCGTCAGAACGCCTCTGTTTGGTTAAGAGCCGTGAAGTGGTTTTTTAACTTTGTTGTTAGTTTCAGGACGTCTGGGAACACTTTCTGTATTTAGATTTAAAATTTGTGGTATCACCTTTTACACTATAATAAAAAATATCTATTTGGCTTATCTGCGGTCCAAATTTCTAACATGTTTCCATTCGTTTACAAGTAATTGAGTTACAATCATACATAAGCGTTCTTTAAATGAAAAGAAAATTAAGTTCAATAGTCGCAAATATATTTTCTGTATCCCTTCAAAATGTACTTCTCTATGCGTATTGCAAGTTTTCGTTCCGTTCAAATTTTAATCAAATGTGTTCAGTCGTTTTTGAACGATGGAGCAACAAACACACACAAGCAAAACAAGGATATTTCTCTATTTCCCGCCTAGTGCATCTGTCAAATGTTTACAGCCGATAAAATGAGCATAAACGCCCCCATGCCCGTATTATAGTGATACCTTTAATTGTGCCCATAAAAATTTGAATATGGCACGGGAAATGCTGAAATAAATGTCAGCCGCACGTTCGCAGTGCAATGTACCGTAACAGAGACGATATATTTAAAGTTTTTATTGGTTCACGTCTCTATTAGTAGCTACTCTGCATGTAGTTTCAACGACCAGTGTAGCATGAGCTCCGTAGTTATATGTGGTGTTTCTGTATTTTCTCTTTATTTATTAATATTAGAATAAAATACGGTCAATTTACATGAATAGTTAATTTAAAAATGATACCTATATTTATGTATCCGCCCATAAAATGCTTCGAAAATAGCACTAAATTAAAACACGAAAACTAAAACCCTGACAAGACCTTTTCTAACTTACCATAGATGTGTTTTTCTTTTTGGTTTGAATAAAGTATTCTTTTTCTAAACTTCACCTTTATATGTATGAAGTTCACAATAAAATGGCAAGCAATGGGGCAAAGAATGAGTATTTATTAGGCGTTATGTCAGTCGTATTTATAAAGCAAAACGGCTTGAACACACGCGAACACTTAGGGTTTGTCCATACTTTTGATTTTTATCTAAAAATGTCTAAGAGCTAAGAATTTTCAGTAAAGCTAGACTTCCGCTAAGAGAAAATTCTACTTCCTATAAATGTGAAAGTTTGGATGCTCGGATGTTAATGTCAATCACGCCACAATTACTGAACTGATTTTAGTTAAATTTTGTATACAGTTATGATATTAGATGGATTAGGGTATAGAATATTTATTGATCTATAAGCACTTATATTCACGCGAGCGAGGTTGCGGGCAGCAGTTAGTGTTATCAGCAGAATTATCAGAGCTTACAGATCTTAAAGAAAAGTTTAACACGTTTAATTAAGAATCATTATTAATTTTAAATTGCCATTGATGTATATAGCCTGTTTTTGTTTTCGTTTGTCTTAATATAATTCAACATGTATGCATATTAATTATTAATTAAGGTAAATCTGCTAGAGCTAAAAGCCTCGCCTATTATCTATTATAATTACAAGAAACACATTAGTATATAATTAACTAGCGGAGCTGTTCGGGTTTCTATCTCTGTACAAAATAATATCCAAACCGGCCCAGTAGTTAAAGTAGTAAATCATTCCTCTTTATAAACTTTCATCCATATCTTACTAATTAAATTTTATTCGTGTAAAAAAACTATAATTTCAAGTGTTGACGTTTCGTGCGTATTCACAGTCGATCTTCACGTCCATTCATACATATTAGCTGTTTATGCTTCATATAAACATTTGTGATTTATACCTTTCACAGTTACACTCCAATGCATTTGATGTACTGATGAAAAGGCGGTGAAATATAACGAAATATTATGTAGTGTGTAGACACCCTTATCTAGATTTAGCTTAGTTCAGCTTTAAGCATATTGTATTTAAGTAATAATAAAACAGATATCAAACAATACAGACGTCTATTTAATAGAAGTTCATCCTTCACATTTCTTCAGAATCATTATTAGAATCATTTTTAAAAATTGCATCTCCTAATGAAATTGCGCAATGAACTTTTTGTTTCTAGAAAAACACGTTTACATTTAGCCGAAACAAAGCGTAAAAGCACCTTAAGTTTATCCCTTCATCTCCATCTGTGGGTAAGCCGGAGATTTGCGAAGTAATTTCAACTGTGAATCCCAAAATAAGGCGGATTTGCGCCCGACACACCTTATGATGAAGGGTTCTTGCGACCGAATTCAGATTTGTGATAACATTATCGATGCGAGGGTGCGTACATAGCGAATATATCTGTTATGGTGGTGTAAACATTACGCTATTTATTTCAAAACATAGATGAGATGTGTTGAATGTTTGTTAGTAAATTACGCCAAAATAGCTGAGCGAATTGGGATGCAATTTAACAGGAATCGTCATCATCATTAAACGTGTATTTCAGATAGATTTATCCCTATACGTAGACGAAGTCACGGGAGTAAGTAAAATTTTATTGCCTTATATATACTTAAAATATAATTATTATTTTATTTAGAATGGTTACAAGTCCTTTATATAACTGTATGTAAACATTTTATAATAAAAATGTTGTCATAAATTTTAAGTAGTTTTATCAGATAAGTATTTATCGTCTACAAAATATAAGATACGCGTTATAAATATCAATAACGCACTGATTTTTGTGTTCGCGCGTTTACATGGCCGTGCCTTTATATAATGTATTATATAACTTTTTATTGTTGTGTTTTCTTATGATAATTTCACTTATTTTGGGAATTATAAAATGGTAAGACAAATTAACTATACTTCTTTTCTTATATAAAACAATATGTGTTATTCATGAATAGAAAAATTATCGTCAATCATAAAAACTCACTTTATATGTGTAATCTTCAAAACTATCTAACCGGATTCTCACTAAATTATTATATAAAATGACAACTTTTACAGTTGAATTATATGCTAGTGCCCGTTTAAAGATATCGTTGGTTATAGACATGTTTTTCATCTTTAAATAGGCTCATCAAAAGTTTTATCGTTCATAAAAAACACGTTATAATATTCCTAAATTACATCATAAATGTTGTCCATTTGACATGTGTTTCAAAACGAGCCAATTATTAAAAGCACTAACGTATCAATAGATACAATCTTATAATAATACTGTCACCAATAAAACATGATCCACGTGAGTCCCCTTGACCGTTCCAAAGTTAATTTTCCCGAAGAAATTGTAATGAAACGTCATAGATCAAGATAAACTGGTCGCCCGTCGTTCTACTAATTATAAGCGGGGTGCAGACATGTCAGTTGTCATGTTATGGCTCATTAAAATTGAACTTTAAAGAACATGTGTGTGCCTTAGGCCTAAAAGGGTCAAGCTTTTAACGCTGGCGATACTGTTATTGCATCGTGTGCTGTCTGCATATTTTTTATCTGTTGTAAATTAATGGCGCGAACCGCTGCTTTCCCGCTAAATACAAGGAAGGATAATTTTTTAACCACTACGCGTGTTTTTACGATGAATTTTTAAGCAGGTGTAATTTTTATTACTGTTAACTGGATACTTATAAGTATGAGAAATATGTTTCAATTTTAATTACATTTTATGGCTTTTTAATAATACTTTTCTTCGAACCGGTTGCGTAAAATTATTTACGGGGTTTACGGAGTAAGGAATCAGTTCTCGCGTTTCGCAGCAATAAATAAAATAGAATTTGCATAATCTGTCAAATCTTTGTAACATTTCGGTACTAGGGTAACAAAAGTTTCTAAGATATACGAATTTCTTATGCAAATGTGCCCGGTAGCTTCTCACGGGCCGTTTATAAAAATTTGCATACTTTTAAGGGTTATGCTAATTGGACGCATGAAAATTAATTAAAAGGGGTGCCCGAGCTTTATTCAAATGATAATTTAACATTTGATGTTTCTTAGACGGAACTGTGGGGGATTTTTGCTACCAGCTGTGCGTTCATTGTTATATTGTAGTTGGCGAAGTTTAGAATGCGGCGGATTTCGTTTGAGGTATGTTGTGAAGGTTTTATGAATATTTTATACTGAGGAATGATCGAACGTTTTTAATTTGCGACTTTGTTCGCGTACTTTCTTTGGTATTTTTATAAAATAAATATCTTTTTTATATTAGTCTTTGAAAGACCTGATATTTGGTTATATGATTGTGTATATTTGTATAGTTTAGTATAAGTGTAGCTAAATTATCTTTAAGGAAGATACGTCTCCTTCGATTTTTTTTTATCTTCTAAACAGTTTCGTACGAAGAGCCGGGGCCCAATATTCCCATCCCATGCCTCTCCTTATCCCCTCCCCTTCCTTCAAGCCGGCAAGACATCTACGACTCTGTTATGTTGTAGATGTTCATGAGCTGCCGTCAGTCGCTTAACATCAAGCGAACCGCATGCTCCACAATCCTGCTGTAATATAAAAGAAGCAAGAAGACAGAAGACTCCTCAGAAGAAAGAAACACCTGGTGATAACCACTAGCGAGGTATAGAGTTCCTACGTGTGATCAGATTGTAGGAACTTCATACCGTGCTCTTGGGTTTGCCAATTGTCTTCAGTACTCAAGAAAGAAAAAATGTCATCAAGAAGAACATTTTTATACTATAAATATAAGAAGAATATTTTTAATATTTAAATATACCGAATAACGGAATACCGAATGCAATTCGTTTTCACCTTAACTTAAACGGATATTCGGCCGAATTATTGATTTAGAAATAATCGAACTGCATACGCTGCATACCGAATACCAAATAAATATTTTCGTCGCATCTCTTATTTATATATTATTTTTTAAGATTATAAAGAGTACAGACTAAAAAACATGCTTATAAAGAAAATAACATAATTAATTTGTTTAGAATACGTGTGTTATAATTCCATATCAAGCTCTAGGATTTGCCAATTTTAGTGTTATTCTAATTTTATTTATTTTTAATAAGTTTAAAATTTGTTGTAAAATCAGAGTATATTTTTTTACGTATATATATATATGTATAAGGTCAAAACACTAAGGTTGTTGTTACACTTTTTATCCGCTTTTATTTTCTATATGTGCATGCTTTTTTTATTCTATAGTAGCTGTGCCCTGCGGTTTTACCCGCGTATTTCACCCGTTCCCATAGGATTTTCGGAGTTTACAAAGAGTATAATACTATGTCCTTTCTATTTCGAACAATCTGTAAAAAATTTCATCCAGATCGATTTAGCGACTCGTGAAGAAGATACAGATAGACAGAGTTTCGCATTTATAATATTAGTATGGAGTAGAAAGGATTCATATCCTTTGTGAAGTGGTAAAAAAGATAAGAAAAGGCTTTGCTTCAAATACACAAATTAAAACCATTTATTAATTTATTAAATCCTTTATTAGACAACAATTCAATGTACAATTTCAAGCTATTTCTTCCAGGCTACCTTAGGTTAAGGATAAAAAGTCGTAAAGTCATGTTGCACGTGGTTATACATAACCATGCATAAGATAAATATCAAACAAATATTTATTTGTTTGTCATTTATTATCGTCGGATGATGTTATTTGCATTGTAAAGTGTGTTTTTTATCAAATATTTTTATTGCTTATTGCGAACGTCAATACCAATATGAATATTTTTACATAGTAGTACTTTATTTTATACTTCATTTCTTGTAATTTTTTTTATAGGTTGTTATTTTTTGCCCAAGCAGTTAACAATCAAGCCAATTTTAAATATATAATTAAATGAAGTATGTATTTTTATTATTTCTGCCTTAATAATTATTAAACTTTGTAAAGTTACGAATTACTATTTAATTGCTAGATGATCTTTAAATACCAAACCGGGAATTTAATAATGAATACATGATATAAATGTATATTCTTCTTTATTATTCCTATTCATTATTTCACAATCATCTCAAAAAAGAATTTTGAAAATTATTGTTTCTATAGAAATAAAACATAAATTTAATGAAAATTATTCCGAGTTGTTTAAGCATTGCAAAATTATTTCTATACAAAGTAAAATTAAATTTATTTTTTTAAAGGAAAACATCATAACCCTAACTTGATTCAAGAGAAAAATATACCTAACAACCCAAAAAAAAAAGTATTTTATTTATATGTCACTCGATCCAATATAGCATGTTATGACTTTAAGAAATACTACAATCATTCATTGTCTGATTGGTGATGTTGCTTACAATATTAAATTGTATGTAATATTTTGGCTTACTAATAAAATACTTTTTTATTTTTGTTAAAATTTATACAAAGTCGGTGCCTTTACCCATTTTCAATTTATCAACATTTTGCACTTTTAATAGTTTCTAGTTCCATTTTTGGTAAGAAGTCATTTTTTGTAATATTTAATTTTGCTTATTTCTTATGATAGAATAAAAGTGGACTAACCAATATTTGAACTAACGACTAAAATATCATCTCTATCATTTTATCATAAATATCTCATCTATCGAATATGTACCTGTTAATTTTTAAGATTTTGAATGTGACAAAAGCGTATTTATTCTGTATTCGAATTACATAATGGACGTGTTGATACACATTTGTTTTGAGGTCATCTAGATTTTACAAAAAATACAGTTAAATTTGTGGATCATTATTTAAGTTGATGTATGGTCTTAACATTTGAAGAATATAATATTAAATAATGAAGTGCTTTTTATTATACAAACACAACTCAAACTGAATGATTTATCATTACATTTCTTTATGAATTATAGATAAATATAGCTTTATTCATGAGTGCGAAAGAAAACACCACTCCATATTCAAAAGTGCATTGTTCTTAATATATACAGTGAATTCGAGTGCAATTATAATTATTTATCTTAAAATATACATGCATGTGCAATTAAGCACCTCTTGGCAATTCATTTAAAAAATAAATGAATACATTCATTAATTATATCCATTCATATAAAATTCGGAAGTTAACTTCGCAAAGAATGGCCGCAAAACAAGTGGTATGCAAGAATTGTAGAAAATAACTTAACAAAAAAACCTTATTAAGGCAATGTTTAAAAACCAAGTGAATTCCTATATGATACCAGCAAACTATAAATTACATGGAAATTTAAATAAAACAAGCCTCTTCCTTATTGACAATGACAACTCCCAATACATACTTATATTGAAAAACAAAGAATTACTTTGCATAAATAGCCACAAAACACGGCCTGAATACCGTCACATACATTTCATCAAATATCTATCTTAAAAAGGTTATTAATGAACAAGCCTCTTCCTAGTTAAGAAGCCGATTAAAAACTTAAAAGATTGGATTCCATTATTTCAAAATCATTTCATCATTCTACTGATATCATTCCTTCTGTAAATTATAAAAAAAAATAAAGGTATAATTTTGCATACATTGGTCACAAAACACGTGTCCAACTGTTCATAATTGAGAAGTGAGGGCCTTTACGTATGTGTTTTCACAATATTAAGTAAAATTCAAAATATAATTCCTATTCCTCTTCTGTCCAACTTCCTATCAATTAATCCATTCCTTATCCCCTCCCCTTCCTTCAAGCTGGCAAAGCATCTCGACACTTTGCTATTGAAGATTTTCATGGGCTGCGGTCAGCCACTTAACATCAGGTGAACCGCATGCCCCACTTGTCTGCTATAACATAAAAACATAATAATAATTCAGTTATAAAACAAGCCACTTTCTTATTGAGAAACCGATAGAAAAACAAAAGAATTCCAATATAATATCTGGTAAATTATTATCTCGCGATCGATATCATTCCATATACTTATATAAAAATTCAAAGGATATTTTCACGTAAAATGACCACGAAACACGTGGCCAACTGATCATACTTGAATGTCACGTTTGGGTTTTATCCATCAAATAATTTAGCTCGGAGTAAGTTTTTATTACACATAATTAAATGGATTTCCCTTTGTTGTCGCCTGTTACCTTATATCACGTATTTCTTGTTTTTACTTCGCATTTCAACCTCCTATTGTCACGTAAGAAATCTAACCATTCGTGAAATGAATAAATTAGTAATTAAGTTTAAGAAATATTGTTTGCACACTATAATATATGGTGATAGATAGATTGTTTCTAATGTTATAATAGCCATCTTTGTAATCTATCTATGCAAATAAATACATGAATTATTTCGGGTTATTCAGGGAAATTTGTTAGACATAACAATTTAGAGCTGTTATAATAATTTTTTTCATTCTATATATCCTAGCTTAACACATAGGATATTAACCTAAGCCACGGAAACAAAGCCACAGGCAGTAGCTTGTGAGAAATTGAACCAAAAGGTTGTTTTATATACTACTAATACTATAAATGAGAACGGAAAGTTTGCATGTTTCAATCACGCCGTTACTACTGGACTGATTTTGATGAAATTTCGCACACAGATAGTGCATGAGTTACTACTTTTAACCGAATTTAACGAGAGGGAAGCCTCAGGCAGAAGCTAGTATAGAACAATTTTATCGATGTTTCACAACAAAAAAAAGTAGAAAAAAGCCGGATGGTATTTCATTTAGAAGATTAATTCTGAAGTAATAATACAATGAGCTTTTGTTTTCCTGAAAATTGTTGGATAAAAACCATTGCATTTGTGTTGGACACATTCCAAAAAGCATAGCGACAATGGAGTGACACGAGCTGACATTGATGTACTAACTGTATTTCAACTATCCAGTGATATAAATAAACTAATAATATGCGATTGTTACTATACGAGAATTTATTTCATTTTATCAAAGAATAGAAATATAATAAACTAGCTGAGCTCCGTGGTTTCATCTGCGTATACGAGTATTTCGCGTTCCCATGGGATTTTCGGGATAAAACTATCCTATGTCATTCCTGGGGTTTCAAAGAATCTAGGTACTAAAATTTCATCCAAATCGGTTCTGTAGTTTCGAAGCCTGTTCATTACAAACAAACAAACCTTTCCTCTTTATGATATTATAGTATAGAAGTATAGATGCGAAAGTAACTGACTGTCTCACTCTTCGTCATGCCTAACCATACCACTAAATCAATTTGGATGCAATTTTGTTAATATAAACAGGAAATCTTTTTGTATTTATGTTTATAATGTTTTCTCAAAATAACTTCTGGATCGATGCTAATAATTGCACCGGTTCGAGCTTGGCCCAATCGTGCATTGCTTGGCTCCCACTCTTCAATTCGATAAATCTCGTAGGGTTCAATATGCGTTTGCAATGTAAGCGGTAATATTTGTAATTAACGACATCACATTAGAAACCTCAAAAATAACAGTATTTCTCCACTATTTAATGGATTTTATCATACATATAAACCTTCCTCTTGAATCACGCTATCTATTGAAAAAAACCGCGTCAAAATCCGTTGCATAGTTTTAAAGATTTAAGCATACAAAGGGACATAGGGACAGAGAAAGCGACTTTGTTTTATACTATGCAGTGAAAAGCAAGATTCCAACCTGGGCCCAGTAGGGTTTGGTGAAATAGACCACACAGGTCGAACTTTGTTTTTATCGCTTCGTTTTGGGCACTAATGGAGTTTTAAGATTACATTTTACATAAATTTCTATAATAATGTTGTTTTTAACTCTAACTACTAGTAAGACAGTTTCTGACTAATTTTAAATGATTACAAATATCTTTAAATACTCAAAAAAGCTCATGACTATTATAGAAAAATGGTTTTATTACAGGTTTTATTGGCTGAGATGAAAAAAATAAGCAAAAGAAACAAAAAATAAATAATAACCATATCTAAGAAATACCTAAATGCTCGATCAAAACTTAATTACAAATAGTCAGTTAATGCGAACTAAATGCAAAAGACTATAACAATAAAATTAAAACAAGTGCCAATAGCTAATTGAATTACGAAGGAAATGATTCGTCATATCCTGCCGTATCCTTTAAGCTTTGACGATATCCTTACACTTAATGGCTTTAATTTTTATGGAAGGCATTGTGCTATCCGGTGACAATAGTTTTTTTTCCTTGGTATACTTGTAGGGGAAAATTTCAATTAGAAGTTTAGGTATGAAGTGCGTTAGATTTTAAACTAACATACCATGTTAGAAACTTATCTCTTATTTTAATAATCTATACTAATATTATAAAGCTGAAGAGTTTGTTTGTTTGAACGCGCTAATCTCAGGAACTACTGGTCCGATTCGAAAAATTTTTTTAGTGTTAGATAGCCCAATTATCGAGGAAGGCTATAGGCTATATATCATCCCGATATTCCCACGGGAGCGAAGCCCTGGGGCGCAGCTAGTATAACATAAAAGTTAACAGCTAACTCCAGTTAGAATCGCCCACGTCACAATCAAGGTTACCATTGTAAAACCCAACTCAGGGTCCCAAGATACAAGTGTTTTACTTAGTTTGGGATCGACTGATTCTCCTTGATTAGTATTAATTAGGTTATCTTAAGCATGTTTTCTATAGCGTAAGCTTTTTGATACTAATGTAATTTAAGTTTCTGTTTAAATAAAGATTTCATTTCGTTTCATTTCACTCCTAAAGTCACATCTCAGATATAATCGCAACAGCCGACAAGCTCAAATAAAATTGAGTTCTGCACTTAAAGAAAGAAAGAAAGAAAAATATTTATTTGCCACGACAATGAAAGGAAAATATTTATTAACAACTAACTATTTTACAGAAATAAATACATACATTTTACAACGATAAACATAATAAATACATATACACATAATTGGTGAGAAAAGGTTCGAACTCAGCATCGTGCTGGTTGCAGGCAGCTCTGGTCTTCCGTTCGGACCCCACAGTGACGTGAAACTATTAAGACAGCAGTCCCAATCAAGTGTACAATAAAACAAATTAAATTGTTCTGTCAAGTGCTGGACAAACGTATACTTTATTCGACGACCCGATAGAGCAGTGGTTTAGCAATGGGCTATTGCGCCGGAGGGTGTGGGTTCGATCCCCACGAGCAGAAAATTACGATGTGATGAACATTGTAATTTTCTACTGTCTGGGTGTTAATTTATCTATAGTATGTATGTATGTATTTACAAAAAAAATATGTTTAAGTATGTCTAACGCTTATCTAGTTTCTAGCTTAGTTTGGGACTAGATGTTAAAAAATAAATAAATAAAAAAAAACTATGGCCGAATATTACCACTGAGAGGGTGACAAAACGAGAAGATGGTACGACGAACTTTATCATTTTGATCGACAATGGCAAAGTTTGACTACAAGTAGGAAGGATTGAATAAAAAAGGGAGGCCTTTGCCCAAGTTTAGGTTAGGAAATCTTCTCATATATTGCACCTTTTGGTTGTATAGCTGATAACTGTTCACATTATTTGTGTAGTGCATTTTAATAAACTCTTACATCATTATTTGACTGTTATTTTCTTGAATCCTCCAGTATTTATTTATACGATGCACAGAAGGCAGGAAATTCAAATACCTAAGAAAAAGAACGTGGGTTACCAATCTGAGCATCTAGAATGATCAACTGTACATCACTACCTGCAAGGTTTTTTATATATATATTTTTTTATCTTTATCTTCTTTATATATAATTCGTAAGTTGATTAAATTATTTAAAAATTACTATTTTAATTAATAAGTTACATTATTTATAACATTTTTTGACTAACTTAAATTTATACTAGCTGAGCTCCGCGGTTTCACCTGCGTATGTATCCCATTCCCGTAGAATTTTTGGATAAAAATTATGGGGTTTCAAAGAATCTCTTCTCTACAAAATTTCATCCAAATCTGCCCTGTAATTTCGAGCCTTTTCAATACAAACAAAAAATCTTTCCTCTTTATAATATTATCATAGAAATGGGAACGTTTGGATGTTTACATGTCCGGATGTTTGGATGTTTGTATGCCAATCACATGCCAACTACTAAACAGATTTTGATGAAATTTCTTATACACATTGGTTATTAGATGTATTTGCTGATAGGACAAGATTTTATTCATTAGGCACCAAATTTCACGCGAGCAAATCCGCGGGCAGCAACTAGTAACTAATAAATGTGCACATAAAAACGCCATAAGGCTTCTGTTACTAAGGCTGGTCTCCACACGAATCAATGCCCAATTAAAATGCTAACCATCAAACAAACACCTTAAATTAAGTTTAGTCACAGTCTTATACATTCTTATACGCGGCCGCCATCTTTAATTCATAAACGGACATTTTGACGTCTCTTTTATAGAATTATATGCACTGTGTGATGGTGAGCGGTGAAAACATCGTAAGTTACAAATTTTATGAGTATTTTTTAGTTTTCGTGAGAAAAATCGAAATTTTCATCGACATTTAATTGGATAATTCTATTTCTGCTGTAGTTTGATATAAATGATAACCTGGAGAAACAGTCATGTAAACCACTATGGTTTAAAAATCAAAATGTTTATTTTCCAAATTGGTTTCTTTCATGGCGCTTTTAGAACGTCATTTACGTGTCTATAATAATTAATATTTTTTATTTACCACCGATTCGGAAGGCTGTCTGGTGCGGCAGCGTGTATGATTTGTGCTATCAAAAATAAAAGTACATATTTTGGAAAGAAATTACATGTATATGCGAATACTCTATGAAAAGCGGCATTGATCACTTAATACCAGGTGACTCGCCAGCACGTGTGCCTCCCTTATAGAATAAAAAAAATAAACTTTGTAAACCTACCTAATTTCTTCTTCCTCTTCTTCTTATTTGAACTAATGGCTTTCCATCAAAGATGGATTCTGCCAATGTTAAGTGTACCTTATTTTTAAGTTAGCTTCAACAGCTCCCAATCGATGCTTGCTTGTCTTGTAAAATTTGGAAACAGGCACATGCGAGGTTTTCCAGCGCGTCGTGGTCGTTTGCATACATTGGTAGCCACGGCGCGTAGGCGTCGCATTAGCATACAGATGGTGAGCGGGTTCGACGATCCGTTTAGAAAGTTGTAATATTTATGACAATTATGATTTATTTTAATGGGACAAGTTTACAATTCTTATGTTTATGGTATTAATGGATTGGCTTGTTTATGAGACCTCCTATGTGGTGCCGTTGAAACTTTGTGACCTTTTGTCGACAGATGTTATAGGATACTCTTAGGATGAATACGTATACTATAATTTTAGTCATAATTTTCGAGCTTAAAATTTGTGTTTCACTAATACATAAAAATTATAGTTTTATAATTAAAAAAAACCTAACTTTTTGCATTCAAAAAAGGCGGGTTATCTCGTCCAGGCAACAAAATGAGGTTGTGATGAAAGAAAGGGATTCCACTCAGGAAATTTGTGGTATTATAGCCACAACACTGATTTTTAGTCATGCTTTATTATACCATACTATCTTAATTATAATACATCACTAAATATATCTATTGCAATATCAAAGGCATCTCTAGCTCAGCCTAGAAATACAAATTAGTTCTATGAATTTTCTATTTGTATTTTTCACAAATTTTCTTTTGACTGTATTTGATTCAAACTATTCTGGTCTAAAGAAAATGATTATGTTTTTTCTTTTACAAAATTATTTAAAAAAAATTCGGTGTAATTCTCGTTTACAGGGTGGGGACGACGGAATCTTTATTAATAGTACTTTTTCTATTATTTTATTAATGCTACAAATAATCCGTATCGGAATAATGCTGTATACGAAATTTCAATTAAAATCATTTAATAATTTAGACATTTTTAAATTTCTTCATTTACAATTATGCTGCATCAAAAAAGTGTAAGGTTCAACTTATTGGTTGAATTTGCGGTTGTATAACGATGTAGTTCCTCTAATTTGAGAATTTTTGCAATGTTTATTCAACTCTATGAAAGAAGTCAATTGTATTTTTTCATTTGTAATAACTGTTTTTACATTATACTTTATACATTGTATTGATACTTCTTGATGGAATTGCATATCACTTTTATATAAAGACAAACACATTTTTATACTTTCAATTCCACTATATTAAGACTTTTTACAATAATATTTTATTTATTTAAACACGACCGGTTTCGTACATCATCGTCAGGTAGTTCAAATTAAAATTTTAATTTGAAAGTATAAAAATGTGTTTGTCTTTATATAAAAGTGTTTTTACATTAACAGAGATTCCGTCGCCACCCTGTATAATATTTTCAAGTAATGGGCTAACGATTAATTAAAGCATCATTTAACTTAATAGGTGGGCCTTAATCCGAGGTAATTGCTGGTAAAGTCTTCATTTACCTTTATGATATATTTAATTATTTTTACTAATTCCTCTGGCGGCTTGGTCTGCTTCCCACGATAGGATTTGTGGGTAACCGTTTCTTTAAAGAAATAAGATATTTTCGAAATACTCAGATTAGATTTTAATATAATCCGATTGGCGCAGTGGATACAGTAATTGTCTGATGCACTGGAGGTTGTGGGTTCGTTCCCCACTAGAAAATAATGATGTGATCTATGTATTGTAATTTTCTGGGTGGGTGTTAATTTATCTATAGTATGTATGTATGTAAAAAAGTTTAAGTATCAGTTAAGTGTCAGTAAGTTGTTTAAATATCAGTTATCTACTTTCCATAGTACAAGCTTTGCTTACTTTGGAACTAGATGGCTTTGTGTCCATTTAGTCCAGGTATATTTATTATTTATTTAATTGAATAAATGACGTCTTATTAAATTATTTTAGTAAAAAGTTGTTTAATAAATTATTTTTTTTTATTTTTTCATTACTGTGGTAGAAACAGACTTTCAAGATCATTTCAGAATTGGAAAATGTGTCTTCCAGAACTAAAAAAAGCCCCGCTACTCACCAGCCAGTCTGCATTTCCATGTCGGGGTATAATAGGAGATATATAATAGGAGAAGCATCAAACAAGTTTTCAGCTTGCCTCAAACACCTCCTCAAAAATGGTCCTAGCTCTCAGACCAGATTGTCTAAAAATTAGCGTTGTCTAAATATTAGACATCTAATAACCCAAAAAAAGAAAAAAATAATCGTAGATTTGATTCATTTGTTAGAACTCTAATTATTAAGTTCAAACATAACATACACTTTATAAATTAAAAAAAAACTTCCGTCCGAATCTTTTTTAATTCTTACAGGATTAAAGGATTTTTTTAGAAAATGAATTTTATTGAAAATTAATATTAAGATGAATACCAATAAATATATATTTCCAAATAAAGATTTTTAATGTTCATCTTAATATTAATCCCCTTCATTACGATTAAAATAATGAAAAATTAAAATTGACTACATCTTGAAAATGAAACGAGTTATTTTAATAGTTTAACGTTGTAATTTATTATATTCACACATTCAACAAGATTACAGATTAGATTTTTTTACTATCAGTTCTTGATGTTTTATTTATGAGATAATATGTGAAGATGTTCGTGAGCTAACCTTAAATTAGTCAAAATTTGATGATCAT
>LQNK01001355.1:340435-373825 GCA_001586405.1 Phoebis sennae
CGTACAAACGCCCGACAAACAGACAAACAGACAAACAGACAAACCGACAAACAGACAAACAGACAAAAATTCTAAAAATCAATGTTTTGAGTTTAGAATCATAAATGAAACACGAAACACAATTTTTTTCTTGAAAATATTAAATGTACAGACACGGCTAGTCTACGATTTTATTATATGTATAGATTGAAAGGGGCTTTAGCTTGTATAGTATGCAAGCCCCCTATATGTATATCTTTACCCAGGCTTCTGTATAAAATTTCCTCAGACGTAAAGAAGAGACAAATATACAGACATTTTTAATTTTCGCATTTTTAATATTAGTCGGATGATATTAGTATGCTACTCAAATGTACGAGTTCGCAAAATTAGAGGCGCTAAAACGCTAAATAAAACCACCTAATTGCGGTTGTATAACTTTATTGTCTGTTGGCCATTAGCGACTCTGCACAAATTAACACGAATACTTCAGGGCTACGTCGGTAGAGGAGCGGTAACCTGAAACAAACAAATTATTTATTTCCTCAACAAAACACTTGAGTTACAATATTAAATAAATAAATAACAACGTCATCTAGACCCAAACTAAGCAAAGCTTGTACTATGGAATCTAGATAACATACTTAAACATACTTTTTTTTTGTAAATAAATTTGTAAATTTTATTTATTTTTACATACTACATTACAACAATAGACAATACAACACTAGACCGGTTTGGATCGTATAACTTACATAGGTACGTATAAAAAACTTCATTTGAAAAGTTATTTTTGCAGATAACAAACTAAGTATATAAAAAAGCATATAATATTTTTATATTATACTAGCTTTCCGCCCGCGGCTTCGCACGCGTGGACTACTATCCCATCTTTCAAGTTGGATCAACCTGCACCGGTGTGTGAAATTTGGTTAAAATCGGTTAAGTAGTTTAGAAGTCCATCGCGGACAAACACTATGACACATAATTTATATATATTAGGATAATTGTGCTGAGTCATTGTGAATTGGCACTATTCAATTTCAATTCCATCGCATATCCACCAACATAGGAAAAATAAATAAAATTGTCGATAATATGCTTAACTCATTTATAAAGTTGGAAAATTTGCAATTACTTTCCGAACTGAAAATTTTAATGCAATTTACAAGTAAAAGTACTTAATATGCAACTTTAAATATACAAAAATAGCTTATAAATTCTTATAAACTTAGATTTAAAAACAAACGTTAACATAAGAATTTGTATGTATAAAAAATAACATACCATATTACAAAACTGCTCAGTACTGCCGTTTCGCTTGAATCAACCTCAACAATCGATTCTTCTGCTGTAAAGGCACCCGGGGCAGTCTCAAAGAAATCCCTTCTTCGTTTGAAGTCAGCGACGGCTGAAAATATACATTTTATATTATTTATGCCATTTCAAAGAAAAGTCAAAATTGGGTAAATCGGTTTATTTTTAAAGTTCAATGACTGCGTCTGCATATTTATCATCTATACAACTATTATTTAAATTTGGTATCTGATTACTGAACTAAATAGATTTTACTGTAAAATACCCTCATTTTACTTATAGCCTTTTACAAATAATCTATCAAACAAAGAACCTTTAAAATGCTCTTGGATTAAACTATACGACAGGGGGCGTAGGGGTATTGACAAGAAATAGAAACCATTTCTTTAGCAGCTTTTCTACAACACGCCGGGATCAGTTCGCAGCACGGATGGTGCACGCAGTCTGGGATCGCGTCATAAGGCACAGAGTCGCTACAAATTACTCGAGCGATACACTTCGGTATCATAAGACAAGGAGGCTCATGTCGACACACCATTTTCGCCCTTGGATTCACTTGCGTACTCGTATCTTCTCTTGCAGTTAGTACAAGGAATTTCTTAGAACACAGAGGTACTTCGGCACATTTAGGATTGTGGGAACAACCAACGTTTTGCACTTCAGCTTGCCCTTCATTTACCATACATTCTGGCATTTTCTGACACATTGGCACATGAACACACGAGTCTCTTAGTTTAGCATCATATTTCGGCTTATAACACCCATGTACAACTTCGCAAGGAGGATTGTGGTTGCAAATGCTTTGGACAAATTTTTCCGTTTGAAATTCTGGGAGCACGTCAGGTAATGAACAGGGCGGTTGATATTGGCTTGCATTTTCTGTGTAATTCGCTTTGTTCTCTTCGCGGAAGGTAGATCTTTTACTTTGGCTCAGTCGCCATACATTGGCAACACCGCTCGATTTTGGTGGTGGTAAGTTGAGACAGCCGTTAATCAAAATACATGGTGGGTTGTGGATGCATAGAATTTGGCCTTGATATTTCTCGGCTATATTTTGCGTGATGACGTCATGTGGCTCTTGGCAAGACATGGGTCCGTTATCCTGGTCATCAAACTCACTTTTCGTACATTTGCAATCTGCTGGAGTTTTCATTTTCACCGGTGAACTTTTTTTCTTAGGCTTTGGGGGAATCGGGGTTGGTTCAACACTTAGTTTTGGACTGTTTAGAACCTCACAACTGTCGAGGGTGCAGGGCGGGGGAGGCGGAGGTTTACATGGACATGCTTTTTTAGATTTAATTCTTTCCGCTACATATTCCCAGAAACTTGATGATGACGATGGCACTTTAGACGAGGCGATAGAATTTCCCGACTGATTTTTCGCTTGGCACGAGGTGTTCGCATAAACGTGGTAGGGTTTTACATGTTTCGAAGGATACTGTAGATGTTTGTGTTTCTTTTCTTGCGGGTAGTCTCCGCAATTTAAGACTGCATATTCATATTGTAGTTTTTTATTTTTCATCTTGTTATTCTGCACGGTCGCATTTCGAGGTCTTTCTTGAACAATATCAGATCCAGATGATGAAGTGAGACATTTAGTATTTGACTGAGTTCTAATGATAGAATTTTGTGATGGTGAATTTTTCGTTACAGTCTGATGGTAGCGAATAGGAGCGTCATGCATATTCCCTACCACGGCGTAAGGTTGAATAGCGTAGCTACGTTTTTTATTATACTTTTTCATTCTTCTCCGTTCACATTGTTCACAGTATTTCTCATCATTGTTTTTAACGATAATTTGTTCGTGCTCCTCTATACTCGCTATTTGTCTCGTATAATTGGATTTTCTAAAAATGGTTGATATACGCGGTAGAACTTTATCTCGCAAAATTGATTTTGAGGTATTTTTTTCAATATTTTGTCGGCTGCTTTGATCTCCTCTGTTCTTATAATAATTTTTATCGTGACTTATCTTTTGGCTGTGTCTGTTACTTCTAATAGGCGGGACTTCTTTCGTTTGGTTATGCGCCATCATCTTTTGGAACCGTTTAGTTATGCTTCCCTTATCTAATTGTCCTTTCTGTCGCTGCGAATTCTTATTTAACGTTGGGACATTTTGTGGGTATTCTTTATCATTAGTATGCCAGTCTCGACTGTTCAAAAGGCCGTGGTTTCCCCGCTTTGCAGTTACTCGTGGAATGTTGGTGGGATATTCAAAATCTGAACTATCCGAGTACCTTTCCACATAACTAGCGTTGGTTTTCTTGAGAAAATTATCTACATAGTCCCTGTACATCCTTGTGCCTTTTTGTGTACGTTTCGAAAATGGGTGTGTCGATTTTTCATGTTTTAGCAAATTTTTGTTACATTTTTACAATTTTTTTGGGATTCATTTTAATTTTGACATATATCGCTTTTATCGTTTAAGTGGCATAGTTTTAAAAAGAAGATAAGGTGTAAGGAGTATTTATAGCTATGATTAAAAAGTATTTGTATGAAATAAATTGTAATGTTTTTTATTTCAATTTGGTAAGTAGTTTCACGATTCAATATACAAAAGATCGTGACGATATTTCTTACCGCCCTAGAATTAGTATCATTGAAATCAATCGATTTTTTGTAACAACTATTCAATTATCTTACGAAATCAATCCCCTTTTCTCCGTAGACGATTCCCCGAACTATTAAGACTCTTAAATGTTAAATATTTAAAAAATCTCATCTCTTTCGGGTGCACTTTAAGTCGAAGCATTGACAGTAAAAGCTTTTTTATAAGGGTATTGTAGTGATGAAAAATTTAAATACTATTAAAAAAGTTATTCCAAAGACGTTTAAAAATTGATTGTAAGGCAAATTCTGGGAGGAAGCGTATGTATAGGTATGTGACACATAAAAACGAAACAATCGCATTGAAAATATAAAAAATGTATCTATGGTGTTCCAAAGATAAAATTCTTCATTCTGAATTCAAATTTGGCGGGAAAAATAAAGTGTGGATAAGATCGATAATATTGAAAGAGCATTCGCGTTTAAAAGTTAAACAATATACGTTACTCTACATATATTTAAAATTCTCATTTATTTGGGAGCATTCAATTGCGAGGTGGCGCGGTAAAACAATGAGGGCCGGTATTATTATAGAAATTAAACGTTGAATTAATATGCAGAGGTGATACGTCATGCTGGAACCTAGTGTACGAATAGTGTTGATACTTTAATACCATTTTAATTTTTTATTTATTTTTTTATATTCGGCCAGAATCCTTCGTCCATGTAGACGCTCAGCTTGGTGGTCGGTTCGGTTAACAAGAAGGAGTTGGAGCACCCTTTTGGTAAGACTCAAGCTTTTATACTCGTAGTTGTAGACCGGTCTTCGTACTCCACAACAGTATGCATACGCAAATGATAGTTTGCATTAGTCATTTATGGCTTTTCAATAAAAATGTATTTCTCGCGTAAATTAAAAATAATTATTCTTAATTTCGGCAGAAAAAATTTTGGCGACAACTGACAATCAAAAAGTTCTTATTTCGGTATTCAAATAAGTTTTCATTTGTATCGTGGTTTAATGTGTAATAATTACGAAATTTTAAGACATACATACATATTGAAGTGTATGTGGTACAAAATCATATAATTTATTTTGGAACAGTTAAATAGTCAACGGTTGCAGGGTGGCGTGGTAAAACAATAGCGGTATTATTATAGAAATTAAACGTTGAATTAATACGCAGAGGTGATACGTCATGCTGGAAGCGAACCAGTGTAGGAATAATGTTGATACTTTAAGAAATTATTATAATCATAACTTTTTTTATAGTTATTAGCGAGATACATCGCTTTGAGATCATTTTCTTAGAGGTTATAATATTGTATTTGAAATGTCCTGATTGAAAATCTTGGAAATCTGTAAATATCTATCTATATATATGTATAAGAACTAGCTGTGCCCGCGGTTTCACCCGCGTATGTCTGCTTTCCAGTTCCTGTGGGAGTTGATCAAAATCCTACGTCATAACATCTATCTGCATGCCAAATTTCAACTCGATCCGTTCAGCGGTTTGGGCTGTGCGTTGATAGATCATTATTTAATACAAAAATAAAATACAAATTACTTTTATTAAAAGTGGACTTTGTCGAAATAAATTTTACACCTCATTACAATTTCTTCTACGAATAATAATACGTCGAAATCTACTTAGTAAGTTTAGTATTTTCGATTCATAAAACTTTTTTTATTTGCTATATACACAATTGTTTCAAATAAAACTTCTTTTATTACATCAAAATTTCTTCAAAACCACTTCCAACGATCAAACGCGCTCAATCCGAGTATAAAACCAAACCACGTCACACTATAAAATAATAGGAAAAAAACAAGGTGAATACCAGAGTTATTCAAAGGGTTCACCTAATGGGGAGCAGCCCCAATCATAGATGCTTTGTGCTTTAAATTAAACGAACATCTATTAAGTTTCGGTCAGCTAATGTTTTACGGCCGTTTTCAATGTTCTATCTATCCCTTGTTTTGCTTAATAAGTCAGGCAAATCTATTTTCACTTACGGCCGTTTTCAATAATGTATCAAAGATTAGGGTTAGATTGTAATCTCAGATTTAAATGACATTTGATTGTCAAAAGTCATAGCAAACGCTATCCGTCGACAGCGCGGCGTATTGAAATCAAAATAAGTGCAAATAGATAGATTTACCTGACTTTAGTTAGCGAAACAATGGATATATAGAATTTGAAAACGGCCGTTACTTGATTTCAATATGCTGTCAACGGATAGCCTTTGCTATGACTTTTGTCAATCTTACGTCATATAATCTGTGATAATAATAATAATAAAAGATCTATCTATATCTATAATCTTTGATACATTATTGAAAACGGCCGTTAATGTAAAGGATGTCTCTTATAGAATTTTAAGTTACTGCAAAGTTATGATTGAATATAATTTTGGTAATAAATTTGGCACCTGAAAGTGATGTAGTCTTTTCTTGTGTTTGTTTTAACGCGAGTAATTTTCATATTAAATTAAATACTTGTTAAAGGATTTTAAACGCGGTTTGTTATGTACATTATTTTACGGGTGACACCCGAGACCACACTCGCTGTAAAGTGCTCAAAAATTCGGGTTTATGACTAAATCTTCACATTATATATTTCTTTCGTACTATTTCTTAAGATAATAAAAAAGGTTTTTGTTTGAATGTTTATAATATAACGGATAAGAAGCCGCGGGACACAGATAGTTAGATAAAATAAATAGACAAACTTGTAAGACACTTATTACGCAATTACTCTTATAAAGTACTTCATTATCAAATAGATTTCCCTTATTATTACGTGTTTTGAATCATTGTAAGATTGCACAACTATTTTAACTTGTTGGTTTTTTATTTGACCTGCCATTATAAAACTGAATCATCAATGCGTCAATCAATTACATACAGGGTGTGTCGTAATAGGTAATATGGTATCTGCAATAGAGGATGTTATGATTTTATGAGAAAAATATATATCGAGCTATTCCCTTCGGAATCTAAATAAAACAGGCAAGCTTTTTTCTATATTTGGCAATTGGGTGAGATTATATAAGTAGGATCCTCGCGAACGGAACCTTGATCGCAAAAAAATATATTAATTATATTCATATTTATTTGTATTAGCTGCAGACTGTAATTTTGCAATCTAATTATTAATTTAATTTAGTAGTGGATGCCTATAACAAAACAAACACTATAATTGTAATTTCACAAAACTTGCATCATTTTAATGTCATGTTGGTGATCCTTAACGGCCGTTTTCAATAATGTATCAAAGATTATGGATAGATTATAATCTCAGATTAAATGACATTTGATTGTCAAAAGTCATAACAAAAGCTATCCGTCGACAGCATATTGAAATCAAAGTAAGTGCAAATCAATAGATTTGCCTGACTTTAGTAAGGAAAACAAAAGATAGAATATTGAAAATAGCCGTAAAACAATAAATAAATATACAAATAAAAGTATTCCTAACCTTGGTCTGAGCTCAAGGTCCGTGGACCATATGCGAGCACATGTGCTGACAATCTGACATGTACTCCAGATTTTGAACTCAGTATGTAGTACAAGTTAAGGAACCGGTTTAATTCATTTAAAATTTTCCAATTACGTACGTGAGACGTGCAGGACTTAATTTTGTAATATGTATTTCAAATTATTAATAATTTGCGGGAGAATCTTTATTCTAAATTATTTTTTAAAATTATCCCAAGACATTTTACACGATTATATGTAGCCCTAAATAGCGGCCGTTTTCAATAACGTATAGATTATAAGACGTAAGATAGACAAAACACATATAGAAAGTGCAAATGGATAGATTTGTCTAACTTTAGTAAGCCAAATAAAGGATTTTAGGAGAACGCCCGACAAACAGACATACAGACAAAAATTCTCAAAATAATTGTTATGCGTTTGGAAGCATAAATGAAACACGAAACACTATTTTTTCTTGAAAATATTTAATGTACAGAGTAGTCTACGATTTTTAATATATGTATGGATGTGCTACTCAAGATGTTTATATTTTTGGATATTTGATTTTATATCACGCAACAATATGCTGAAATTTTATATACAAATAGGATAATAAATGTATTATGAAATCTACACTATTATTATAAAGAGGTTTGTTTGTAAAGAATAGGCTCAAAAACTAGTGGACTGATTTTAAAAATTCTTTCACCATTCGAAAGCTACATTATCCACGAGTAACATAGGCTATATAACATTATGCTACGGGAGGGAAGCCGCGGAATCAGCTAGTGTTTAATAAATCTAATCTATACTAATATTATAAAGCTGAAGAGTTTGTTTGTTTGTTTGAACGCGCTAATCTCAAAAACTACTGGTCCGATTTGAAAAATTCTTTTAGTGTTAGATAGCCCATTTATCGAGGAAGGCTATAGGCTATATATCATCCCGATATTCCCACGGGAGTGAAGCCCTGGTGCGCAGCTAGTGTAATAATAAATGTAATAAACGTCCTTTAATAACATAAAAGATTATTTTATATGCGATGACGGAGATCCCATTGAAGGCCACTGATGCACTCAATGGTCAACATATTTTATACATGACTTCATGCTTTGATCTAACGGTTGATCGGTGGTGTTTTATGTATAATGTGAAATAAGTCTATTAAAACATATTGTAAGTTTTGTAATATAATTTTTATACCTTACTAGCTTTCCGCCCGCGGCTTCGCTCGCGTGGACCCGACAATTCGAATTTTTCTCACCTTTTAAACCTTCCCTAGACCTCCACGAATAATTCAAGACTAAGATAAGATAAATCCGTTCAGCCGTTCTCGAGTTCTAGCGAGACTGACGAACAGCAATTCATTTATATATGTATATATAGATTTTATGTAAACAAAATTATGAATTACTCACTTATCTTTGTCACTACTTCAGTTTGGCGCATTAGATACAGCAATAGTCTATTGCACCGGAGGGCGTGGGTTCGATCCCCACGAGTAAAAAATTATGAAGAACATTGTAATTTGGTACTGTTTAGGTGTTAATTTATCTATAGTATATATGTATCTACAAAAAAAACTATGTTTAAGTATTTCTATCAGTTATCTAGTTTCCATAGAACAAGCTTTGCTTATTTTGGGACTAGAAGACGTAGTGTTAAATGTCCCTGAATTTATTTATTTTAAGATCAACGACGCGACAAAACAATGATGATACTTATAACAAAAGAAATAAACCGAACATTTAGTCGGTGAAACCACGGTGCATCACTAGTTTTAATGTTTTATGTTGTATAAAAAATATATTTATTAATTTATAATTAAAGAGTAGTAAATTGTATCATGTACTAAAAATAGACTGCTAATAAAATCTACTTTTAACAAATTATTTAAATAAATTGATTTTGTCCTGATTTTTTAAAGCAATGAATATTTGTCTAAAGCCGGTTAGGATTAATGTCCGATAACTATTATTAGAAATATTAATGCATTTATATTTAATTAATTATCGCCTTTATTATAAATGCATGAAATAATTTCGTATTGGAGATAAAAAATCACTTCGCATTATTAACTGTCTGGGTTTTATAATCTATGCATAGAGAAATATACCAGACAGACTGAATAATCGTTGCAGGTCAAAAAAATAAGCAATAATTAAAAATATTTTTTATTAAAACACTTAAGAGGACATAATCGGCGAAAAATTCCTATTCTTTTTTTTAATTATACTCCAAGTAAAAAAATCATTGAAAGAACAATCCAATGTTTACAATTTAATAACTATTTTTTTAATATCCTATCCTAATTTTTATATCCTAATACGAAGAAATTATTATTATAACTATTTTTTTAAATTATTAATTTATTCGGACGAAATTAAATCGGTTTTTTTAATGGTGATGAGGTAGACTCAGTGGCTAAATAAATTAGAATGAATAATTTTGCCATAAACATATTCCTGGTGTCATGCTGTGATTCTGAATAAATGAAGATGGTTCTCAAGCGAAATAGTAAACAACTTTGGAGATTATTTTAATTTTGTTACGGTTTTACGGACATAGCGTAAAAATTATAATATTTTTACTACTAAGAATATATTAATGTTGGTTAGTTTTTAGTAAGATAGTAAACGGATCTTTCTATAGCAGTGGTTCTCAATCTTTTTTCAAGAAGCACTTACGAGTTTAGTTGAATATTTAGACGATTTGTATTAAATATTGACTTAGTTTAATTACTAACAGAGATATTATAATAAATGACTAAACTTCAATTAACATAGATATTGTAATAAAATTAAAATTTGCACGCCTGGTATGCAGGCAGAATGTATAAGGCCTTACAAAACTACCTACCACCTATTGTACTAAATTTTTGCAAATAAATGAATTTTGATTTTGATTTGACACCCTAGTGTCAGGGGAGTGAGCTCTAGTTTCGATGTAAGGGGGCAGATCAATGGGGGAAGAGGAAGAAAACTCCATACTTCCTGCGACACACCAGGGGGTCACGACACACACTTTGGGAACCGCTTTTAATAGAGTAACTATAGAGTTTCTTGCCTATCTTCTCGATAGAAACGACTTTCCAAACCGGTGGTAACTTAAAAAATGCCTATTCATATGTACTTTGTAAAAAGTTTAAATGAATAAAAATATTTTCTTTTCTATTCTGATCTGTGTACTTAAACTGAAACGCAAAAATTTATTTAAAATGTATTACTAATATAAGTCTAATAAGAAAATGGATAGACCAAAAAACGTGATATATATTTTAATCAAAAGAAGAACATGTATCTATCATATTTTATCTAAATTTATTTTTGGGGTGAAAAATATGAAAACTAAATTTGATATCGTGTTAATTAACTATACATGGTGTTCCATCATATCCCGGATACCGGACATTTCAGAGTAATTAAAATTTAATAATTAAAATGTATTTTTATCTAATTTGCTTATCAGAAGCAAACCTATGACGATTATGATAAACAGAAATGTAAAAGGGTGTTTCGATAAGCTTGAGTGTAGTTGTTTTTTTCAGTTTTGCCTTTAAAAAGAGTGGCAAAATGTTTGAGTTTTTTAAATTTTATTAAATGTTAAAATCTCAAAATCCGAAACATTCACATATATTATTTCTGAACCGTCATAACGTCATCAATCTGCCATATTACGCCACATCCTGTTTAAGGAGTCTATTTGACGTCACAATTTAGCTAATTTTATACATGGTGTTCCATCATAACTCGCCACCGGATATTTCAGAATAATTAAAAATTTTATCATTAAAAATAATTTTTCTTATCAAAACATAAGGCTATGACGATTAAAGCGAAGAGACAGATAAAAAGGTGTTTCATTAAGGTTTAGTGTAGTTATTAGTTATTTTAGTATTTTTTATTATTCTAGTATCATCTTTATTTATAGTACAATATTTTATCAAAGTTTCGGAGACTACTCAGAGTCTATTTGACGTCACAATTAAGTTAGTTTTATGCATGGTGTTCCATCATACGCCACCGGACATTTCAGAATAATTAAAAATTTAATCATTAAATTATAATTTTTTATCAGAGAACAGGGCTATGGCGATTATAACAAAAATACAGTTAAAAAGTGCTTTAATAAGGTTTAGTGTTTAAATTTTAGAATTTTTTTATTATATTAATTTCATCTTAAGTTACGATTATGATAAGCGTGTCAGTTGTCACCTTAACAATGCTTAAAGATTTCATTCATTCATTCAGTCAATATTTTACTCAAGTATCTGACCGTAAATTTATGGGCGAAAACAATAACCAAATTTGATATCGAGTTAATTAACAATACATGCTGTTTCATCATATGATTTTAGCAAGAAAAAAAATAAAAATGAATTCTTATCACAGAGCAAGACGATTATGAAACGGACAGATGAAAAGGTGTTACAGTCAGGTGTATGCCCAAGGACAGCAAACTGTCGTATGTAAAATTCTAATTGATTATTCACCTGCCGATTTAGAAGGAATATTTGACGCACGAGGCAAATGTGCAAATGTCACCTGATGACCAGTGACGCGACACCCTTATGTTCGCGTTTTATAAAAGATAACACCCTTTTTATAAAATCGATTTTAATTTTAATCTGTATAGTTTATTGGTTCCGAAGTGTGAGCACCTTTCTAAATTTCATATTGTGATTCCAAAATTCCTTGATTTGAATATTGCTAAGTCCTTATTAATAAGGTTTAGGTATAACATATGAATCTGAGCTGGAGTAAGGTTTAAAAAAATACGTAATTAGAAATTTATTGAAAACGGTCAACATTTTTCGATATTCATCGTTACGAATTCTTATTTACTTGTAATAAACTAGCTTCGCTACGGGATATGTTCGACCTTTCACACTTAAAATATTAAATAAAGCAAGCAAAAATAGCGGTTCATGTAATTATTACTACTGCACATGAATGCCCGTATCACCATAAGTGTCATATATATATATTAAATGTCTATAAAATAATAATGATTCCACAAAAAGCCGCAGCTCCGTAATACGCAATACAAACCAATTACTTCGTATTCGATACGTAATTTTTTAAGCGGCCACGCTGGTAATTACAATAGCATAAATAAAAAACCCAATTCCAAATTCAAACGTCGGAACGTCAATCGCGGATTTAATTTGATTGGACGAGCTCCCCCGGGATGTCACGAGGATTGCCGAAACGGGGGAAATCAGGAAAATAAAACTTTTATTGCATCACACGTGTTCCATGTCCAATTTAAGTTGACCTTCTTCCCCCCTCACGGTCAATACAACTACAGGGTTATAGATGGAATCTGCGTAACGTTTAGAGGTCGGTTTAAATTGGTCGATGCTTATTTCGAATTCCGTGGCTATTTTACGTTGAGCTACTGTTTCCCGCGCGTTCCATTCAGCCACGCAACTTTGTAAGGGACGCGTAGTACACGCGTGGGTCTCGATATATTAGCCGGCGTGATGTGGGATGTGTGGGGTAACCAATCATGAGGCAATGCCGCGATTGATTCGCAAAGGGCGATTTGGCAATGTTCCTTTGTACGGGGGCGAATTTTTTTGATATGGCTTGTGGGTGGGACCCGCCAATAGATAACCGATATATAAAGATAGATTCCGTCTCAACTCTCAATAAATGATAAATGTATGCTAATTTTGTAGTAAAAGGATTATCGGTATTGACGTGTCCCCTACCGGTACCTGATCGTAAAATTTATTCGTACATTTACATATATACAATCTACGCACACAAAACTCCTTGAGATCGGTGATTGAATATAGAAAATCTAAGCGTAGTACACATTATTGTTGAATAAATTTGAATTTGGAATCAGGTTTGGGAGTAATCAATTGTGCCTAAAGCCGTGTCCACACCGAGGTAACGAAACGCGAAACTTTTCCCACGTTTCGAACAGTGTATGCAAATACGCATCTCGTTGGGAATCTCAATTTGAACTCGGAAGCTAAGATATTCAAATTTGGAACATTGTGTTCGAGCTATTGTGTTCCAATTTTAAATTCTCAATCCAGTATGGCGCCAAATGTCAAATTGTTCAGAGATATAATTTATTGCGTTTATTTTGATCGTTCTCACGAGATAGTTAACCGATTAATCGTAAAAGAAAAATATTATTTTTATATACAACATGTATTTCATAATGGATAAGATACAATTATAAATTAAAACAACATGGTAGGTTTGTTCTATGCTATATTAAATATAATGTTGGTGTTATGAAATCACAAAAGTATATTATTTAAAGACGCTTGAAAGGTTTTACTACAAAACATAAAATTACTTTTACAGTAACCCATTGAAATTAGTGTAAGAAGATATATTAAAGTAAGCATAATACCCATAATTATGCGGCATTAAGTCCACAGATAATATCAAGACGTCACATAAAACCTCTTTTATCTGTTTAAGCAATAATTTAATTACTCCTATAAATCTTTATAGGAATAAAAACTCATACCCACGTATACGGCTTTTATATGAAACGACTTTTTATATTTACGACGGCTTACGATTATCGTGTTGTAAAATTTATAGATCTCATAGGTCAAAAGAATAAAGAAGAAATTTAAAAAATGTATGGTAATTTATACTTTCGTGTATATGTTTAATTAACGCATCAGTTAATTTTTATTTTATTAATAATTAATTACCCCCCGCGAAGAGGCAACAGTGTTGTTATGTGCATATTTTATCATGAAACAGTTTTCGAATAAAGTTAAATTAATTAAAAGTTAAAAGTGCCATTTGTGTTATCTTGTTTATATCTAAGCATTTTGATCGACGTTATAAAAATTCTTACACCGATTTATGTTTATACGAATTTTTAAATAACAATATGTGCGTCAAACATTTAAAATATACCATACTTTATACTTTGTATTCATACTTCTTTATGGAATTCTACGTTACTTTTATTACGTTACGTGAAAAAAAACTACGTAGATATTGTTTTAAAATTATTTTAATAATGAATATAAAAAACGACATTTGTACAAGTCATGTAAAAATTGTTAGGTTTCACATTTTTTAAAGTATCAAAATAAATGACCTACAATACTTATTATTTTTTTTAAAGAGAATGTATGGTTTTATCCTTGAAATCCCGAGGGGGTTGAAGGTATACGCGGGAGAAACCGCGGGCTCAGCTAGTAGACAATTATCGACCACTTAAAAATTAAGTGAGCAACATTACCCTAGCGGTTATATTTTTTTATTTTTCCAAAAAAATCCATTCATAGTTTCATCAATTTAAACCTTGAATTATATACCACTTATTCAAACACATAAGCAGATGTAACTATCTAATTATTCAATAAAATCCAATATGCAAATTACCAAAAAAACATCGCAAAAATGCCAAAAAAACGGACAGATGTTGAATTTTTAACGGTACAATTTTTTACTTACAATAATGACAATTAAAATATAATATACCCTCCTTGTTTTTTCTTAGTAGTCTAGATAACTAGAAAAAAACGGCTGATATGCAAATGAAGGATTCCGAGCGGGAAATATTGTATTAAAACTGTACAGGGGGTGTTTTTTGTTCGTAATATTAGTAGAAAGGGGTTTATAAAATGTTTGTTTGAAAAACGGGTTATTCGTTCCGATATAAATAGTTTTAAAGCTTGCTTTAATTTATGAGTTACGATTTTTTTATGTCACGACAATCGGAGCATGCGGTTCTCCTGATGTTACGTGACTGACCGCAGTCCATGAACATCTATAACACCAAAGTGTCGCAGATGCCTTGCCCGCTGGAAGGAAGGGGAGGTGATAAGGAGGTTAATGATGGAAAATTGGGGGAGGAGTAGAATAGAGTATAGGAGAGAAATATAATACAGAAAACCGTTTTCTGAACCGTTATACATATACTAAGTTTCATCATAATCGGTCTAGTAGTTTATGCGTGTAGAAGACACACACATCCTCACAAACTTTCGCATTTATATCTAATAGTAGTAGGATTTTTATTTTTATTTGTTTACCATTAAAAAACAAGCGAAAATACGAAGAGGGGTTTACAAAATGTTTGTTTAAAAGAGTGCCCATTATAAATAGTTTTAATGCTTGCATTAATTGTGTCAGGAGAATATTACTGTTCAAAGAGGAAGTTTAGTTCTAAGTTGAAAACTAAGTTTATGCTACCTTATTGCCTACAGTTAAGCCTCGACCGATAGCGGTTATGGTGGCCAATCTCAACAGAGATCAGCCAAAAACGGAGAATATATTATAGAAGAAACCACAGGTGTATTCTCTATTCCTTCACTCTCAAAACCCGATTACGGCAGTTTTAATATGAAATAATTACTACTTTAATTACATTAATTTTTGAATTTAAAATTTTTTGAACATGGGGTTAATTAAAAATAACCACTAACAACTATTTGCTAAGTTTAAATGCAAATAGTAGTGGTTATTTTTAATATTTTATAGGTATGTTAATTTTGTTTTCTTTATTGGAATCTTCTTATTATGTACCGCGTAATACCTATTTTTCCTTCTTCAGGTTAACCTCATGATTTGCGTCTATACAAATTCGCTACATCATTCCACTGCCTATATTGCCCTAAAAATTCAACCACAAACTATAGCACTTAACAAAACATGAATAAAACGTACGAAAGCGTAAAACAATAAAATAAGCCCGATCAATGTTACGGAAATTTCAAAGTAATGCGTAATTCTGAGGAAAACAATTACAACTATACTTGAGTCATGGATTCCTACATACTACGCTCCAGTTGTCACGATTTTCTAATAAGAATTCTCGATTAATAAGAGATTATGCACTTTTTGTAACGCTTATTGGTCTTTAAGATAGAAAGTGTGAATTTCGAATTCACAGGAATTTTAGTTGAATATATTATTCCTCTCGTAATTACTTATACATTTTTGTTGATCTAACTTCGGAGGTACAGTCTCTTGTAAATTATTTCTAGATGTATGACATTCTTATTACTTATTTTTCTATACTAATATTATAAAGAGAAAATTTTGTTTGTTACATTAGTTGTAATTAATAGGCTCAAAAACTACTGGACCGATTTTAAAATTTCTTTCATCATTTGAAAGCTACATTATCCACGAGTAACATGCTTTATTGTATAGGTTATATGTATATTAAACATTATGCTACGGGAGCAAAGCCGCGCAGATCAGCTAGTTGTTTATATTTGAAAACAGTTATATAACTTTTGTTAAATCAGTATTGTAGTCCACAGGGATTTGCGCTAATATTTATCTTTGTTGTGTACTTAATGTGACTAATTCGATTATAATTGAAATAGAGCATAGTTATAACAATAGATAGAATTGATTATAACATATCCTACGCAAATAAATAATATGACTGTGTCTGATAGGACCAAAGTCTTACATGACTTAATTCAGATGTTTCCTAAAACCTACTTCACATCCTTTCTAAAGCATGGGCTACCCGTAAAATGTATACACCTTTATTTTTAAAATATAGGCTAAAACCTATATAGGCGGGACCTCACAGCTGGACAGCCTTCAAAACAGTCTTCCGCACTCAAAAGCGACAAATTATTCCAACAGTCGCCTGCGCTCAAAGAATTAATTTAGTACTCCATACCCGCATGATTTAGCCTTTGTTTTATATTTAAAAGAGTTTAAGAACAAAGAGGTTATTGTTGTCGGCGCCCCGCGAACTATAGCTCCTATTATTTCGTGTTAATTATTTTACGAATTTCACTATTCAAATATACCATGCGGGTAACTGCACGTGGGTATATTCGTTTTTCTCTGATTGGATGTTTAAAGTCTAAAATTCATTATGCTAAAATAATAGGGAAAGACAATGCATGTAAATTTCAATAAAATTTTGTGTGAACTTTTTTGGGTCAAAAGTTCGCCGAATTAATTTTATGAAATTTTATTGTTTTAATGTATTGTGATCTCTAGAGTCTCATAATTGCATATTTCAATGAGTGAATTGAAATAAATGTAATATAGGTTTTAATTGGACCTATTCAAATTTGATTCGCGAATGTTCTAGAAATTTAAAATTGCTTCTTGACATATAAAACTCGTCGGCATCACATGGGTAAAACTAAATTAATAATAGTTTAAGATAACAAAAAGGTTTTTAGGGTTTGTTTGAACCATTACCTTTCTACAATATAGCCTACAAGTCTAATAAGTAACCTAAAATATATATATTCAAATATATATTCATTAAACTTCACCAAACCGGATATTCGGTCGAACTATTCGGTTTGCCATATTGTCATTGTATTGCCCCATATGCAAGTTCAAAATTGAACACTTGGAACAATGTAAGAAAATAGAATTTATCGCACCAAATATGTTCGGCCAAATACAAATACAGTCAAACCTGGATAAGTGAGAAAACTCTATAAGTGAGAGTAATAGTCAGGTCCCGTTATTTTTAGCTCCTAATCCTCTATTAGTGAGAGACAGAAACCTCGATAAGAGAGAATCATTTTTCCCTCATGGACCTCTATAAGTGAGACTGCTACTTATATTTACCTCCATAAGCGACAGTCAAGTTTATTTATTACTAGCTTTTTGGCGAGGTTTGGTTCGCGTGAACTACAAATTTCTGTATTAGAGGCGCGCAATAAGTTTAAAAAAATGAGCATGTTATTTTTTGAATATTTTGGGAATTAATTGAGTGATTTTTAACGTCTTAATCTATTCGATAAGATTATAAAAAGGCATGTCCGCAACTCAACCCAAATTTCACCCTGTAGCGCGGTACAACATATTTACGACTCAAGAAGCGTATATTTCGAAAAATGTTTATTTTAGCCAAAAAAAAACTATTTAGAAACTGTGTTTTATTTTGGAAGAACTAACTATTAAGACCTATCCAATGACATGTCATGACGTGACTTGTTGTGACTTGTTATTGCTGCGTACCTCTATAAGAGAGAAACGCTACCCATGGACCTGCAATAGCGAGAAACTCGGGTTAGTGAGAAACCTCTATAAGCGAGAATAATATTGTGGTCCCTTGAACTCTCGCTTATCCAGGTTTGACTATAGTAAGAATAATAAATAAATATTCCTGACATTTTACACAGCAATTTATATATTATAATATATAATATACTTTTTTGTATACATAATATTTAAATATATACATAAAATAGATATCTGCAATGATGATCTGCAATGACTAATCGGGTCAAAAGATGTCGAATGCACCGAATACCGAATACCAAAAATATTCGACCCATCTCTAGCATTTTTCAACAAATTAAATTAAAACGACACCTAACATTAAGCCGCTATTATTTAAGAAGCCATAAAACATAGGCAATAAAAACAATTCTATTTCGGTATATTACAAAAGTTTTACGAGCGACTTACACAACTATCGGCTGAATTTGTACAAGGCACTTGGACCTACACCTGACCGTAAAACCAATTTATTGATGGTACTAAAATTGCTTGTTAACAATCACGCAAATTAGTGGATTTGAATTAAATAAATCCTTACTATTATAAATGTCTGTCTCTCTTTTTCACGCCAAAACCAGTGAACCGATTTGGATGAGTTTTTTTACTAATATAGTTGGAAATGACCGAGAACGTATGCGTATGCTACGCATACATTTCATACAGAAAAACCCAAGGGAACGGGAAACATACGCTGGTGAAACATACACGGGCTTACATACAAACATACAAACGTACAGACATACAAAGGTACAAATATACAATCGCCCGGCCATCTCAAATCTGAAAATTGGGTAATTAAATACGATACTTTATCGTCCAAATGTTTGTCACATGTTCTGTCAATGACGGAATCATGGGTGGGAAATAATATCAAATAAATCAAAATTTAGATTTTTTCCTTTTCGAGATTTTCAATTTTCTTTAATCCAAGCGTTCATGTTAGAACGTGTATACGCTACAAAAGAGTGAAAATATGGCAAACCAAATAAATTGGCCGAATATCCGGTTCGGTTAGTTCGATTGTTCGGTTTGTACCGGTAGTATTCGGTTATTCGGTGATATCACTAGTAATAAACTTAGAATATAGTTATTAAATTATCACTTTTTTATCTAAGTTATAAGTAATTGTTAAAAATAACTGCGTGTGTTTCATATCTACATAATAAAACCCACGAATAAAATATTTTATCAAATTAATTAGATTTGGTCTAAACTTATAGTAACCCCCAACGTAACACAATTTTATTGCCTTCCGGCTATAAAACTTATGAAAGGGTTCACTTTATACTGGTTATTCGTTACCTTAATGAAGATGCATGTCCTCTTAAGATGACAATTTTGAAGTTTATAAAATGTTATCTTATTAATTAAGCCAAATTATAGCCAAATTAGGCAAATTATAGTAACCTCTTTCTTTATGTAACACTTTTGTACTTTCCGGATCCATCTTCATCATCATCAAACGCTAATTTTAATATATTTACTATCTCCCTATGGAATTCATCTTGTCATTCATTACCTTAATGAAGATGCAACGCTGTTTAAGGTGACAATTTTTAAGTTAGTACATAACAATTTACCCAACAAATTAGGCTAAACCAAAATATAGCAACCCTCAACTTTACGTAACAAAATTTTATTGCCCCCCGTCCATAAAACGCTAATTTTAATATATCTTTCCAAAGGGCTCATCTTAAGCTGGTCACTCGCTACCTTAATGAAGATACATGTCCTCTTAAGGTGACACTTAATTTTGAGGTTAGTACATAAATAGCAGTAAAACAAGTCGAGCGAAGGCATTTTTATTGGGATTTTATTTAAAATAGTAAATTGTTTTGTGCGGGTGTAACTGATGTCCCCCCGACACGCTTGGGTATGGAAATTAAACATTTTAATCGATTTTTGATTTATACGAATTTTTTTAATCGAGAATTTGTTTGGATCTATTTTCTAATAAGAAATAATGGCTTGTTGGTGGAAATAATGGCGTATTTGATTGTATTCTTTTTAAATTATGATAAATGCAATACAGGGCATATATCAGGATGTATGAATCAATAGATAAAACTCGCTTCTTGCTTCGTAAAAAGTGAATACAATGTTTTGAATAATTAAACATAGCATAAAGATTTAAAGGGTTATAAGCTAATAAACATTACGATTTTGCAGTAAAATATATGAAGATATTATTGCGTACTACGCCTTAGTTAATGACCAATAATTACTGACTTTGTGTAAGTCTTCGTATCTGACTATCCCTTTGAAATCTCATCTTAGGGCATACTTATATAGCTCTATTTACACAAGGAAGTACGCAATGCTTGCGTGACGTACCTAGCCTAGATGTTTATGTCAAATCTATAGGAGGTCCATTTCAATTTTCGTCACTGTTTGCATAATAGTGTTATACAGTATACACTTAGAAATTGTAAAATATTAATGAGTCATTTATTGAATAACAAGACTGATGTTGTCAGCAATAAATAGTTTCAATAAGGGCTTTGTAATATTTACAATGAAGAGTTATTTGTGTAGACGATCATCTCAGGAACTACTGGCCGATTTTGAAAAATCATTTTGTGTTAGATAGAAGACCATTAATTGAGGCAGGCTACAGGCTATATCACATCACACTACGGGAACAGCTAATAGTTGACGTTTCATAGACAGCACGCATGCTCCGCTTGCCTCCAGTATCATAAAAAAAATGTTTAAGATCTAATTTTTCGTCTTTGTTACATCCGAGTGACCCTTGAATCATCGGTGGATTCAAGAAAGAAATGTTTCTGTTTTGGATAGCACAGAAAAATACGAGACATTGAACCCTCCAACGTACGCTTTTTAACCGACTTTTAAAAAAGGAGGACGTTATCAATTCGACCGTATTTTTTTATGTATGTTACCGTATATCTCCGGCGTTTATGGACCGATTTGGAATTTTTTGTTTGCACTCGAAAGAGTAGAGTTCCAGTGTGGTCCCATAGAAATTTGGTTCAAGTCTGATCATCCATGTGGAAGATATTCTATAGAACTCCTCGAAAATCAACAGAATAACCACTGAGTGGTTAAGGTTTAGTGATGATATATCAACTGAATTGTGACTAGATGATGTGATTACCCTTCACAGGACACTAAAAAGAGAAAAAATCATATTACTGATTTATGTAATCAATTCATATCAAGTCTCAACAAAACCAAAACATCTTGACCCCTGATATATAACTCACAATATTAAAAAGCGATTTAAAAGCGTGTTTCATTCGAAACACATGTTGAACTTTATCGCATCCTCGTAAATGTTCCTAATTTATTTTACTGCCCAATATCCTCAATTAAGTAATGATACTTATTATTTAAAAGCTAAGATTGTCATTAAATAGTTGTATGAAAATAAATATGCCGGTAGAAGGCATTTTAACTGGATGTTAACGATATCAACTTATAGTTATTAGCGATAAAGTTTATTTTATTAAATCATATTGTCTGAAAATCAATTAATTATTAAACAGCAACTTCTAAAAGACACATTATTAATAAGACATCTACTTAAATACAATTTTGTATCTTAATAAGAGTATACCAAAATCAAATCATGATAGTATATAAAAGTCTTATAAGAGCTCTAATATTATGTTGATCTCATTACATATTTTATCTAGTAGGAATCAAAACTACACTACATACCTATGAAACATCTTATATGATAACTTTCTTTAACAATTACCTCCAAATCAGCGGTAATATATAGCAGATAATAAAAAAATATTATATTGAACTAGGAACTCAGTGATTAAAAGTAGCCTATATGTTCAAACTTAAAAGGATCTTCAAAAATCTTCTAATATCAAAAATATTTATCTTCATCCTTATCTCAAATCTTCTTAAAAATATCTTCACCCACATCTCAACAAAGATTTAAAAGCCCTACAAAAATCTTTGTAACATAAATAATAACAATGTAGTTCCTTATAGCACTAGCATAGCATACAAATAGTAGCTAGTCATGTACTATGTCAACGTTAATCTGCGCCGTTCGTAAACCACATTAGGATTCCTCTCATAACCTCTCAGTGTAACCGTTACTAGCCGTTAACTTTAAATCTCGTAAAATCTAACAATCACACGTGACTTATTTTCATTATAATAAATTGTAAAATATGAGTTTTTTTTTCTTAATTAATTAGCCAAAAAATACCGACTTCCTCACTCAAAAAAAATTAATTTTATTTTATTTTTGTATATCTGTACGAAGTTGGTGCAAAATCTTGTTGAATTAAAAATAGATATAGGCGAGGATTTTCCAAATCGATCCACAAACGCCAGAGATATGCGCTAAATTATATAAAAATACGGTCGAATTGAGAACCTCCTCCTTATCTTTGAGAGTCGGTTAAAAATAGGTTAAAATCGTGCCTTAGGAGAGAACTCAAAGATTCACAAATGCGATTCGGATCGGAACGCAGAGGTTTTCGTCGAAATTTGTATGAATCTTGTTCCGATTTCGATATTTCGCATCGATCAAATAATCATAGTCAAAGTCAAAGTCAAAACGTTTATTTTCCAAATTGGCTTCTTTCGAGGCGCTTTTAGAACATCATATACATTTACATAATAATATTCTTTTTATTTATTTTTTTTTATTTAAACATATTAAATTAACAAAGCCGAAGCTTATCATTAATTTTTACGTGTTTAGGTACATGTTTTGAATGTCCTGTATACAAATGATACCTTTTATATATGGTTGTGTACAATTTATTTGTCAGTTACTTGAAGTAAATTAATAAATAAAAGATTTAGAGCATTTTGGTAAACTGACATATACAGAAGAGCCATATATAGTTACTTTCGCAATTATTTTATTCGGGATGTTATGTCCTTAGATACCACACCAGGCGTGTGGTATGTGGTTTACCGACAATTTGAGGTTCCACTCGTTTCACAGCTGTTTGTACGTCTTTATTTAGTTGTATTGTTATTTATTTGAAGCATACATTGTAATACACGACACCTTACGTTGGTACTACATTCCCGGGGTTTGATTTTCCTTCGAAATAGTTAAAAATGTGTCTCGGAGGTCAGTTTCCTTCGATGTCCAATAAACTAATACAAATAGTATTTTATAGCAGACAAGATATAAAAGATTACAAAAAGTATTCTTTATCTATTCCTGGATTAATATTATTATATTTTTTAATATTCCTTCGCTTTTAACACTCACAAGTCTTTTGGAGTTATTTTACATGATCCAATTTTATGCAAAATTTACCAAACAATTCTTTTTATTCATTTTTATTCGTTTCAAAACGGCCATTTTGCCATCGTTTAATAATTTGGGGTTTTCTTGTATTATCTGAACATGCATTTTGAAGAGATCGTGACGAGTCCATGTCATTATATCGTGAGTGACCGTTTCAGGGGTATGGCATACACACACACATAAATATCTGGATATTTCTCACACAATATTATAATTATTATAAAAATTATCAGTTGTTCCGCGGGTGAAACTGCGGAACGATGCTAGTATAACATAAACTACAAAATTGAACCTACAAAATTCTAGCAAATAAATTTTTAATTTTAAAAGTTTACAAACATTCGTGTTCGAACTGGCAGTAAGTGACTTTAGTTAATTTGTAATGACAGGAAAAATTATACATTATTTATGACTATAAAATCAAAAATTTCGCTAATCGATCTAATTAAATTACGAAAGGTGATTGTTATTCCCTATTATTATAAAAATATGTACAAATCAATGTATCATTTGTGTCTAAACAAAAATACAATCTATACACCTACTAGAGAATTTTGCATGTTACAAATGCCTGTGAATTTATGAAAAATATAATCCTTCTAATATAATTAATGCGAAAATTTTTAGTTGTATGCTATGTTGTAATTAAAGTTATTTTTGAGTAATAAACATTATTAGAGTATTTCGGTAACAAAGATTTATTAAAAACTCTAAAGAGTTTTTCTAATATCTATCGGTCGGTTTTTAATATTATCCTACCCATCCAGATCTTTAGCATCAGTTCGTTATCTGTTGTGATGTATTAGCGAATGATACATGAGTCCTTTTTCGGCATGACGCCATCTTGTACCTTTTGGCGGTAAAACGCTTACTGATCATTTATAAATACATTGTAGTGTTATTAAGTAATTTCGTTTTGTCGATAGAATGTTACTTATTTATGCAATTTAATACTGATATCTGATAATGAACGCAAATGATAAACAATAATTAGTAATAAATAGCGAAAAACGTGTATATTATATTTGAACAAGCCTCTAATAATATATCATCGATTGATTCTATCAATGTAATAAATGAAGCTGGATTGTTGTCTTTAATTTTTTTCCCATCATCAGTAATAATCTTACGGCCGGTCTCTTGTTTTGCTTACTAAAGTCAGACAAATCTATCTTTTTGCACTTACTTTGATTTCAATATCCTAACGACGGATACATTTGCTATGACTTCTGTCTATCTATTATCATACAATCTGACATAACAATCTATCCATAATCATTGACACATTATTGAAAATGGCCATAAATCTTATCTTTTCAGATGTCATGATTTTTTTAAACTGTCTCTACTCGTTAATACTAGTTGCTCGCACCGAAAATCGCTCATCTCTTCCCCCATATCTTCAGTACCGCCCACTGAATTCGCTCTTATTTGTACTTAAAGTTATTCTTTATCTATATTAATAATAATCCATACTCCAGATATACTTGGACAAATATTCATCTATTTGACCCTATCCTATTATCCCTACCCTATCTCCGTTATCTTCAGATTTCGCTTATCTCGACATTTTGTTTTGTCCAAACTATTTGTCTATGAAATTTAATCAAGATCGGATAAACAATACTCAAGCTATCGTAATACAAAGTTTTTCATACTAACATACAAACATACAATCGCCCGGCGGTAAGAACTCGCTTCGCTCGGTCAATTCTAGAAGTATGATTATTGATATTAACTTACTACTATAGTTAAATATATGTGATGAATCAGACATTAACGATGTGTTATCTTTTTATATTCATATTTTTTTACATTATATGTACAGGTAAATGCCCTCTGACTCTATGTGGTCTAAAATTCTTGTCAAACTACAATACATATGTTTTACACACACTTTTACCCATCTAAAGTAACCATTAAGATAACGTTAAAATAAAAATGGTATAATTATGAGTCAGTATTTTTATTTTTAGTAAATTATGATCTCATGGACACAGAAAAAGCATAGAATAATTGTGATACGTATACATTTAAAATTTTAGAGTTTAAATAAATTTATAATAATTTCAGCGTGAACGTTCTTTTTTAGACACAGAAAAAGTGCATAATGATTGTGATACGTATAAATTTTAACACATTTTAAATTTTAGTGTTTAAATAAATTTATAATCATTTCAGCGTGAACGTTTTTTTTTTGATAAATATAAAAAGATGAATTCTAGATATCATCTAATTTATATCACGGAGCAAAAAATAAATCAAAAACACTATTGAGTTAGAGTTTTATTTAAAAAAACTAAAAGGTACTGTTTCCGCCCGGGATCGAACCGGGGACCTTGTGCGTGTGAAGCACACGTGATAACCGCTACACTACGGAAACTTGATAGAGAAAGGTGAAATTTTAATACAGTTTTTCTGGAAGCTCTCATGATTTAGTGCGTAGAAAATACCCTTATCTATATCATAAAATTATAATGAACCAACACAAATTAGCGCAGTGGATCTAGCAACGATCTATTGTCGCGAAATTAAGACTGTTGTGATAATTAATTTCGCTGGAACTATGGAAATGGCGATCGCACATATCGCATGGCGGTACAAATGATGTTTTTTTTCTAATCTTGGAAAATATTAAATACCTCAAAAATTTAGGGACTTTTATTTGACATGAAATTTATTTTTGTCCTCTATGTGCAGGTGCCATAGTATCCACTCTTTACGCTGTATCATCCTGTATCTAAAATACAGGTGTGGCTTTAAGAGTGGATAATTGTTATTTGCTATAACTGAATATGCACTAAACTAGCTTAAGTTTTGTTATGCAATTAAGCTAAGTATTATCTTTGCTATAAATTCTAATAATTATAATAAAATTCTCATGAATTCAGTATAATGTAATGAATATAAAATTATGAAGTGTTGTTGAGTCACAAAATAAATTTGCATTTAACCCAAATTAAAGAAAATATTACAAACATTTAATAACAAAATAGTATTCAGATTTGGGCAATCATTTTCACGTTCTATTCAATTTTCCGTCAATTGATTTTAAATCGTATTCCGGAAATATCAGAGTCGAAATTCATGCAGCAAATGTAATACAATGAATGGTCTCTTTTGTGTTTATTTCGCTATTTCAGTGGTACCACTATAGGATATGTTAATTTGTTAAAATTTCAATCCCATCTATCATTGCGTGTACATACGCCGGCTTTTCAATGTTTACACGGATATAAATAACACGATATATCTAATAGAACATTTTCAGTAAACAGAAAAACATTTTTAACGTGGTCATTTATGAAACATTAGTTACGTAAACATAGAACCTAATACTTCACAAAATCTTTTATTTTATTATTTTTAATAAATATTACAAATATGTCGTGAAACACGAAAATGGATCAACAAATTTGCCTTTTTGACAAGGAAATAAAGAATAAGGAGGGTTCTTAGGGTGAAAAATGTCAACATTAAAAAAGGGGGCATAAAATGAATACAAATATGTATAAAATAATTAGAAAATACGCGAGTAATTGAGTTGCACCTGTACGAAGCCACATAAGAATGATAGTTAGCGATATTTTTTTATTATTGGACGGTTAGTTCCCAGTAGTTCAACTGAGTAGTTCAACGGTTGAACTACTGGGAATAAAAATTCCCAGTAGTTCAACTATTTTAAAATCTCTAGAAAGTTGAACTAGTGGGAATAAATAGTTGAACTACGACCAGTCGCTGAAAATTTATTGTCGTAATTAAAATTACCATGAAAACATGTTTAAGATGTAAAATACATCTTTTACGTAAGGGATGATGTATTTTAATGAAGACGTTTTAATAACACTTTCTTTTAGGTATTCTTTTGAAAAAAGTAGACAAATAGTTTTTTTTTATTATTTATTTAAAAAAAATAACTATCTACGAATAAAACAAAATCTATGTATCTACAATCTTAAAATAATATTAAATGTAATATGATTTTTGTAGTCCACACGAACGAAGCTACGGGCGAAATGCTAGTAATAATTGACCGAGCGAAGGTTTCAGAGTCGAGAAGGCCCGGCAAGTGTATATTGTATGTAAGCATGAGAAAGTTATCCAACGATTACTGGAAGACCGTTCATCCGATCTTGATAAAATCTCGTAGGAAAATAGTTTAAACAAAAGATAATGTCGAGTTCGAAGATGAACGAAATCGGTGGGGGGCTACGAAGATAAAAATTCTTTAAAGGAAGTGCTATTAAAACTTCTTCATTAAAATACATCATCCCTTACGTAAAAGATGTATTTTACATCTTAAACATGGTTTCATGGTAATTTTAATTACGACAATAAATTTTCAACGACTGGTCGCAGTTCAACTATTTATTCCCACTAGTTCAACTTTCTAGAGATTTTAAAATAGTTGAACTACTGGGAATTTTTATTCCCAGTAGTTCAACCGTTGAACTACTGAGTTGAACTACTGGGAACTAACCTATTGGACAGTTATAAGTGAAAGTCATTATCAAGTCATTATGTTCAATTTCGAACGCAGCAATAATTATGAACTCAAAAGTTGACAGTCTCATTAAATAATTAATCAGATATTAAGATTATACGTTATTATGACAGAAACAGTAATTGAGATCTAATAACACGTTTTGCACCACGCAAATAAAAAAGGCGCATAATATACAAGTATTACTTATTATTCTAAAGAAGTAAACTTGTAGGTTTATCCATTGTGTTGTAGGCGATTTTCATTTGGTACTCATAGTCTATACGTAATAAAACATAATAATAAATAATAAAATATAATTTTCTTATAAAAAGTAGCCATTACTAAGCGATACAGTTTTCATTAATCTAATTGCTAAAGAATCTACTGCGCAGTACCAAATAGCCCCAAACTAGGAATAACCAGTATCTTGGGGGTCCTTACTGTCACTGATGTCATTTCACTTCAAAGATGCGCTCGAACAAACTTAAGAGTAAATACACAATAACATTAAGTAAACCACAAATAAATATAGACGTTATAAAACAGTAATGAGATTCGGTTTAGTTAAAAATATTATATCTAATAGGGTAAAGAAAGCTTATCATTAAATTGATTTCAAAAAATAACAATAAGTTTGTAAAAGCGATGTTAACATGTGCCCCATGTTTAACTAAGGGACTGATTTTTTTAAATATAGATTGAATTTAAAAGAAAATTATCTATTCAGTAGGTTATTTAAACTATTTCAGAATATTAATTAATTAATTAATAATATTCTGAAATAAGAATATTAATTAATTAATATTCAATCACTTCTAGTAATGTATAGTTCAATGTAAATAGGGTAGAGGCAGCGACCCGCGATAGAGTCATTTCCTGATTTTGATGTCGCAATGCTGTTTATATCAGGTACATGAGATTTTTTACGATTAATATCTAACTTGGGCGAACAAATTGAAAAAAAAATGTATGCAGGTTTTATACAATAAAATGAAAGTTTAGCCAATTCAAATAAATTATTATAGTCCAAAGCTAAATGATCATGAAAGTTAATTTCATTTTTAACACTTTATTTTTTTAATCTGGGACTTTTAACACTACGGCTTAATAGGAATAATAGGCTTAATGGCCTTAAGAGGGATATGTACATTTTTATGTATTTTTACAAGGAATATAAATTATTCCATCAAAAAATAAAAGTTTTATCAAAACAGAAATAGTAAATTAGAAAATATGCGATGTTTAAAATAGCCAATTTGAAAAATAAAATTATTTTTATATGAATTTGTAAAGGTTTGTTGCTGGTATGAATATCCCATACAATGTACGTACCGATGATGTACGATGCCCAATTACAACTCTGTCCGACATACTAGATACAATTGTCACATGGAACGTGACTGTATGAGAGTATAACACCAATATATCCGCATAAGTTGTCATGTTTTACCTGTCTGTCTATTTCATACTATATAGCAAAAGCGCGAGGTCACGCAATGCCTAATTTCAGCTTACTCTGTCCTACACACTGCAGCGAGCTAACAAATTGAACGCAGCTATAGTATGGCAGTACAGTTTGTACAGATTATCACTCGAGTCTCTTGCCGGTTCTTCTCGGTAGAGACAGCCTTCCGAATCGGTGGAAAATGAAAAAAGAATTTAATCTCCTTATTTGTTCTTAATGTGTACAATAGATGGAAGTAATATTTGGATTGGTCACAGAATATATTATCATGTAAATGTATATGACGTTCTAAAAGAGCCAGAGAAAGAAGCCAATTTGGAAAATAAACGTTTTGACTTTGACATTGTAATCAGCTCATAAAACTTTTACGTTCAAAGACAAAATCCAGCCAAAAGTTTGCTTTTGAAAATTTCTGCCTTCTTAAAACTAATGTTGGGAGTGATCCCATTTAAATATTGTACTAATTGAGGTACTAAATTAATGCGACTGTGTTCAATGTCGATCCTACAGTGAAATACTGATTATTTTCCATCTAATCCAGAAATAAATCCTCGAATTTCGAAAACTTTGAGTATGGTAATGTGTGTACACGATTGCTCAAAATCTACAGTACAATAACTATAATAAAACTGAAAAACACGTACATAGAGGAAACTATAAAAAATAAGTACATTCAACTGAACGCATTAAAAGTTTCGAAATTAGACGACCCTTTACAATTTCAATTCAAACCCAAATAGGCCACTCATTGTATCAAATTCATGAGCCGTACGATTTTACTATTACATAAATTTGGTAAGCGTAATTGCCGGGGCCCATTAAACCTTGATAAAATCTTAATTGTTAATAGATTGAATTATAAAAATCGAGTTTAACATGGAACTGAGGTGCGTGTGATTTTATAGTAATTAAACAATACCTTGTTAGGGATGTGAAGCAATAAGGGCTTACAAAAGATGCTCCCATGCGTAATAGATGCTAGATAAGACGAATCATAGATAAAATGTACCTATTACTCACAAATTAGAGAATAAAAGGTAGAGTGCGCCGTAAACACGAATGAAGCCGAAAAGCAAACACAAAACGTTTATCTAGTTAGACGTAAAGGCTTCGTAATTTAACGCATCTGAAGACATTTATCTGATTTCGAAAAGGTTACACTTTCATTGGGAAAATTATTCGATTAGTGCCCGATTTCTGAGTCAGTTTAAACATAGTTTATCCATACGATATAAACGTCTGGTAACTAGTGACAAACGTCCTGTGGCAAGTGGGTTTCTGAGCAACGCATCATTATCAAATTTCGTCTGTCAGAACTTGAATGTATCAATAAATTTTGATAGGAGAGCAAGACTGACTTTCCCAGACTGGACATTGGCAGAATCCTTACCGAGGGAAGCCATTATAAGAAGAAGTACTATTGACAGTTTAACTGAAATACTCAGAAACTGGTTTCGGTTCGGCTAATAGGTTTTGGATAAGGGAAGTAACATTTCCAAGATAAAAAAGATCAGCGAGAAGTTTCATAGCATAAGCAGTTTTTATTCATGCTGATACCACAGTAACACTAAAGAAGACAGTCGTCTCAGACGCCAGATGTTGTGGGACGCGGTCTTTCAAAATTGACGAAAATTTGTAAATAAAAGTATCGTAATTTGTAACACACTCTCATTCTATCTTCTATCTTTCAAAATCCATGATTTTTACTTCCCAGTATGTACTCTTACGACGTATGACACTGAGAGTACGAAAATCGAAATTTGAAACAAAAATTTAAAATTCGAATATTTCAAAAACTGTACATTTTCGCGGAACATAGATAAAGCTTTCTAATGAACAAAATTTTGATTTTTTTCTTACCACAAAATTTAAAAATTACGACTTAATAAAGGTTAATATAAAGATGTCATAAATGGTAACGGATGGAGTATAATAGCCGTGTCGGGAGCTGTAGGCAAATAGCTTGGTATAATCATAAGACAATAGGTTTTGTTTGACTGGTGGGGTGGCCATGATGCAAAATAAACTTGGACGATCTAATAAAGGGTATAATATCTTCCAATATATTTGAATATATTGTGTTAACGAAGTTTAATTTATTTTTTGGTATTCTTAGGGCATAAAATTTCTGATAATATTAAATCAGGATTTAGCGAAACTGTGGTTGGAAAGTGGTTCATTATTAAATTTTTGCATTGGTATTTTATCAGTCTATAGCTATGCGTCGTGTCATAACATTGCTTGGCTTGTATGATACAAGCCAAGGAGGCTTATTCTCCATTGATTAGGATATATCTTACCACATTCTTATGAAAAAAGAAATATCCATAACTATAATACTTTATATTATTTAACTAAGAACTACTGTACGTGTTCTGTTGAAAACATATTCGAATAAGTATGATAAATGTAAAAACAACATTAATAAGATATTATTATGACCTCAACTGATAGCTGGTTCCATACGAGGATTATGAAGGATCTTCCGACTTCACTGACCATTAAAACTCTAAGATACTCAACTACATTCTTTGCAGTTTGTTTTAAAATATCTTTATTACCATCAAACCAACGCACGTACTTATCCTTAAACCATGACTAATCATTATTTTATTTAAATGAACTCACTACCGGGCTTTAAAAACGATGTCTCTTGAAATTATTAGATAAAATAAAAACAGTCATAAACAGAAAATTAAGTACTTAGCTTAAAGATAAGCATTGTACAGAATTAACTTTTATGTTAGTAATAGTCACTTCTTTTGTCCTAGGCAAGAAATTACATTTTAAAGATAACGGAAATAACATTTTTAAAAACAGTAATTTGGTTTTGTAAATCAGATTTAATTTAATATATCCCAAAAATCCTCACTATATTTGTTGAATATTAATATTTATACTTGATTTTTAATTATAGTACGTCGTTTTCTTATACATTTGATGTCAATTTTTCTTTGCTACAAACAGACAGATCAAAAGTTTTCGTGGCATCATTGAAATACTCAAATCAAATCAAATTATTTTTTGTGAATATGTATGTATGTACCACACATATAAAGTGGTTTAAATATAGAGTATTCTCCTATCATATCGAATTATCAGATAATGAAAGTAAAGTAGATTAGTCACACGTCAGTTTGCAAGTTATGCTGGTAAGGACAACTTTACACAACAACACAATGTCACATAATCAAATAAAAATATTTTCAATGTCCCATTTTATTCCACAAACATACTCACCCTACCAAGCTTTTGAATGACAATGCTACACCGCCCACGCTACATCCGGCATTTTGTGCGACCCGGGACTCGAACCTGAACTAATTATCGGGATAAATTCCAATTAATTAACCGCTTTTGATCGCGCTTAAATTGTGACTATGATTTTGGAATTTTGTTCATTAAATTGCTAGGTTAAATTCCTAAAATTTTATTGTACATCAGGAAGAATATATTTTTTTATTTTCTGAAAGCATCGTTCATATTGTCCCTTTTTAAAACAAAGGAAATCGTACCAAATAATGGCTGGAGCAATAAATACATGCTCTAAATTATTTCACTTAAAAGTCAAGAAGTTTGAGATTGAAGATTAAATCCTAGTAAATTTGGTAAATTCAACAAATTACTCTATTACTAACGATCCGCCCTGGCTTCACACGTAATATATTATGCATGTTACACACACACAAACCTTTCTCCTGAAATCTTTGTAAAAATGTCATCAAAATTCATTTGATTGTTTTATAGATCTAAGCAGAAAGCAGACATAGGGACAGATAGCGGGAACCATTTTCTCACCAACAGTAATACATTTATTTGGTTATTAGCAGTTGACATTTGATTGGTTATTATCATTAG
>LQNK01001356.1:687-22200 GCA_001586405.1 Phoebis sennae
TCCCCCCCTCTTAAACACTAAGTGTCACTAACCTGGTGGTAAACCGGAGCCAATTCCTTCTCCCTCGCCTTCACATTCTTCTCGGCGGCCACCAAGTCGCTGTCCAACTCCCTTATTTTACTTTCCGCTGAAAATGTTACAATTTTTATAAAAAAAAATTCTACTCCAACAGATCAATCTACACTGATAATATAAAGATTTGATTTTTTGTTTGTTTGTTTAAATTGAAGAGTCTGATATACTATTGAACCGATTTAAAAATTATTTTGCCATTGTGATGGTATTTCTGAAAATCTTGTTGATACTTACAAAAATATGATATGTTCCGCGCGGCTTCGCTCCCATAGCATAATATAATATGTCACTCGGTGAAAATACAGCTTTATAATGGTGAAAAATTTTTTGGTATAGATCCAGTGATTTTTGTGTGAAAACATTACAAACACACATTAAAAAACACAAACGTTTCCTCTGTACAATATTAGTATAAATTACTTATTTTGCACAATATTGAAAATTTAACAGGTATCATTTAAATCCCTACTTTATCCTACTAAATCTTTTAATAAATATATTTTACTGTATTCATTTATTTAATTAATTATTTATCTATTATGGTATGTAAATCTATCTATTTATGATCTCTCCAATCGTCACTATGCCATTGGGAGCTGCTGAAAATCAGCGCTGCGACTAATGTAGGAGCAGCATACGCTGAGCAGTTTCCCTTTCAAAGCCACACTGCTACTTGTTTGTTATGAAGTTATTATTTGTGTCTTTTTCTGTGTGGTTATTTGAATAAATCTTTCTTTCTTTCTTTCTTTCTAAATAATTACGGGTACTTATCCCAAAAAATAAAAACAGATAGACATTACCTTGCCCGCCCGCGTCCGTTCTTATGAGCACGTCGTCGATGGATCCTCTCCTGTCTAGATTCTTCGATATCTCCTTTATTTGCTCTTTCAATTCTGTAATTTGCATATTTAAATTTAATGCATGCGTCATTTCTTATTTTTTTATTACAATGATCATTAAAATTTGCTCAAACTTATAAAACAGCATTCAATGAAGTATATTCTTTGCCTGCCCATTTCTGTTTTTTTTTAATAAAAACTATACACTGCGAATACATGTATTTTATTTTATTTTGATTATAACAATATGAATGACATAATTGGAATGAATAATTATGATGAATAGAAAAATTTATTACTGTATTAATAAAAAATATATTTACTCAGCTTACTTTTAGTCCTAAAATTTTCAACACTGCATAGATAAACAACTGGTATATATGGATTATAATAAATTCACCTGCTATTCTGGCGTCAAGTCGTAACAACTCCGGGTCCAACCGGTGCATGGTCTTCAAAATGTCCCTTTGTTTGAATTTCACCTCCACTATGCCCTCCGCCTCTAACACGCCTCCTCTGAAAACGAAAATGAATATTTTTAGTATATTTATTATGGAAAGCACTTATAATAGTAGCATTTGCATTAAAACTGTTGCAGTTAATAAAAGAAAGACCTTATAAAGGCCAGTGTAGACATTTTAATTTAATTTATTCTTTAATAAATAAATAAAAGCCCACTTCTGAAAAGTAGACAACAATAAGTTGTTTTATCGACATAATGTTCAACGATTTTTATGAATCAAAATAAAAAAAATATTCAATTAGCATATTATAAAAAGTTTGCTATATAAAACACTCAAAGGTGACTGACTGACTGACTGACTGACATTCGGGCTGACATTTGGCTGCCCTAAGAAAGGATTTTGATCAAATCCCGTGGGAACGTTGAAACCGCGTGGCACAGCTAGTTTCATTATCATGTTAGATTATTTTAAATATAGCCCAATAGCCTCACCTGGCATCAGTATCAGCGTACATCTCCATCCTCGTCGCGTTCACGCTGGGGTCGACCACTGCCCACGCCCCGCCCCGCAGCTCCGCCCCCGGGGGGATGTACACTAGCACGGGCGCGGTCGCGTTGCGTAGTGCGCGCACTATCTGCGCACCGAACTTCAATATTTACGTGTAAAATAAAGCACAATAGCCTCACCTGGCGTCAGTATCAGCGTACATCTCCATCCTCGTCGCGTTCACGCTGGGGTCGACCACTGCCCACGCCCCACCTCTTAGTTCCGCCCCCGGGGGGATGTACACTAGCACGGGCGCGGTCGCGTTGCGTAGAGCGCGCACTATCTCCGCACCGAACTTCAAAATTTACGTGTAATATAAAGCACAATAGTATCACCTGGCATCAGTATCAGCGTACATCTCCATCCTCGTCGCGTTCACGCTGGGGTCGACCACTGCCCACGCCCCGCCCCGGAGTTCCGCCCCCGGGGGTATATACACTAGCACGGGCGCGGTCGCGTTGCGTAGTGCGCGCACTATCTCCGCGCCGAACTTGAGGATCTGCTCGTACATGTCTGTAAAAAAAATATATGATATAAAACTCAAATATTTTAAGTAGGTGATAATAATATTTTTTTATGAAACAGCGGGCAAGCGGAGCATGCGGTTCACCTGACGTTAAGTGATTGACCGCAACCCATGAACATCTACAAAAACAAAGTGTTGCAGATGCCTTGCCAGCTTGATGGAAGGAGAGGGGATAGGGAGAGGATTGATGAGGAGAACAACACGATGGAAGAGGAATGGGATGGGAATACAGGCCTCCGGGCACCCGCTCACCGTACTGCACACAGTGCAATACTGCTTCACACCGATCTGCTGCTGGGGGGTGGGACGCACACCGGTGCGAGCTTGGCACAATCGTGCAATGCTCGGCTCACACTCTTTTATTGCTGAAGATGTTATGCAGATTACCCTCAGTTGCCTCTTACGACACCCACGGGTAGAAATGGGGTGGCGACACATGTATTCTAATCCGTCGCCACACAGGAAAATTAATAATAATCTCTTTATTTGTTCTTTGTGTACAATAGATGGCAGTAGTATTTGGATTGGTCACATTACCCACAACTTGGCATACATATATAGATCGTACAGCGCCACGCAATTATACATTATATAGGTATTAAAGTTCACAGAGAAACAGTGAAGTAATGAGATGAATTATTGTTTTATGTTTGATTTTCTACTACGAAAGAATCAAGTGTGGATCTAGAAATATTGAGTTCAAATGTATTTGACTAATAATAAAAAAGGTATTATGCTTTACAAATTTTGTTTTCATTCTAAAACTCTAGCCACAGAGAAAAAAATTAAGATATTTCTTTTTTGTGTCTTGAATTGTCCATCTTCATTCCATATCCATTGTCCATCCATTCAAAAAACCTATAACCTATAAATAACATAGGATATTCAAAATGGAATGATTGCAAATAATAAAAAGGAGAATGGATTGATTTTTTCATGGATTTTATCAATTCAGTAGGGCTTTTCCATAGCTTAATTAATACTGATTATTAATTAAGCTTGTTACTTTAATAACAGTATATCACGTAATAAAACTAAACGAACCTTTCTGTCCACCGCTGAAACCTCGCCAGTTCGCGAATATGATGATGGGCAGACCCTCGCGGGAGAAGTCGTTTATTGCTTGTGATGTCTTGTACGCTGAATCCGGGAACCAAACCTGGATAGAATTAATGTTTTATATTATTTCTAACTACCTACAAGATAATAACACCCGTATTCTAATACGTATCTCGAGCATCCCTCGACTTCACTCAACCTCTATCAACGAAAATTTACATCTGAGTCGGAAAAAACTCTACTAACTCACGCCCACTCACGTTTAATTTTTTTATTATATTTTATTAATATTATTATTATTTTTATGTTATGAATTTTACGACTAAAATTTGTCCTACGTCATTTTTAACGTAACCTAAGTGGAAGTAAAATAAGGGCAACTTCTTAGAATACGGGTGTAAGATTATAAATGGAGGTGGTTGTATTCACATCTCGCTCACACACTGTTTGCGTCTTGCTTACACTCGTTGGTACCGATGGACAGAATATAATAAAACAATGAATCTCAATATATCAATATTTTAATATCATACAGGTTACGCAACATATTACTATAGAATTATTTTTATTTCATGTTTATTATAAAATATAAATACATAAACTAATAATTTTGAGAACTCAATGATAGTTTTGTCATAAACAATACTTACTTTCTTTCAATTAACCGAACATTCCGAACACTTAAAACATTTAAAATGACGTTACGACAAAAAAATATATACCATATACAAACATTCATTCTAAAAGCGCCTCGAAAGATGCCAATTTGGAAAATAAACGTTTTGACTTACTTGGACATGTTTTAACACAGATTAAAAAAAATAGAAAAGTCACCTGTCCAGCCTGTTGCAAAGTCTTGGACTCGGAGTCCAGATTGGCCGGGTCAGCCGGCAGAGTGAACTCCACAGTGCGAGTCTCCACCGCTATCACTCCCACGGGAATACCGCCGAGGCGAGCGCGTCCTGAGATATGAGAATAAATAAATTATTCATATTTATTTAATCATCACCCTTTCCTTTAGCACGACTCACCCCGGTAGCATAATCTTAAATAGTCAGTGTTCATTAGAGATGATGTAGGATATCAATAATAATCATATGTTCCGGGAAGACCACAACGAGAGCAAGACGGACACAGCTCCTTCCATCCTGCTCTCGCGGAGGGACACCGGGGGGTTCGCGTGCTAATGCTACGGCGTGCCCGTGAGCCCCCCACAAGGTGTGTGAAGGAACATTGAGGGGTTTTAGTCAGTGCAATAACCTGGTCGTTTCCCCAGACGAAGTATTTCCCGGGTATGCGAAGGCATTTTCGCTCGTAAAAAAAAGATTTCAATAATAATAGGAGGGTGGGAGCCGAGGCATTGCACGAATCTTTGTTCTGCGACAATTTGATGTTGTAGATATTCATGGGCTGCCGTCAGTCACTTAACATCAGGCGTTTAAAGCCGGTCGTTAAGTTTCAAAGGTAGTTGTTGGGAAGTTTTATATAGCATTATAATGCTAAGTAATGAAGAAAATTAATATAGGGTTAGTGACAGCTCAGAGGTTTTTAAAAGTCTCTAATCTTTATGCCACTATCATAAAGATTTTTCTTAGACTAAAGACTTTAAAGGGAGTCGTAGCTATATGCTTCAAATATAATAATATTTAAAATTCATAATTCATAATAAAATAGTGGAATCGAAAAAGTAAAAATGTAGTTTTCTCTAAATAGAAACAAGTCGTAACTGAACAAATAAAAACTCATTTTGTTATTTATACATTTTTATTCCGACCTTATAATCTCAACTGGATGGGTGATGCGGGGTATTTTGACTATTTTGATGGTAAAAACGTCTTAAATAAGTTAAAAAGCCCTGGTTCATTGTCCACTCACCTGCGATGACAGTCTGCGCCCAGGGTTTCATCAGCTCATCGAAGGAGCCGACGTCGAAGAAGCCAGGCTTTCCCGGCTCTCCGGTGAGCAGCAGGCGAGGGTCGTGCGCTGCCTTGGGCGGCGTCCACTCCACCGGACGGGAGATAGGATCGGCCGAACGGAGCATCGGCACTATGCTGAGTTTATCCTGAAAGACGGCGATGTTATTAATAAATAAATAAATATTCCTGGACATTTAACACAACGCCATCTAGTCCCAAACTAAGCAAAGCTTGTACTAATTTGTATGAATAATACTTTTACACGCAATAAAGTATTCATTCATTCATTCATTATTAATAGGAGACGTGGAATATTATGAAAGACTGCTGCTGAAAAGCTGTTACAGCTATTTTACAGTGGTCTTAATGGGATCCAGCTGTGTGGGGATCAAAGCACAGGACTTCACTTTATATACTTGATAACCCGATTGGGACAGTGGTCTTTTGCGCCGGAGGGTGTGGGTTCGATTCCCACGAGCAGAAAATTATAATGTGATGAACATTGTAACTTTCTACTGTCGGATGTTTTAGTCTATCTATAGTATCTATGTATTAGTATTTTATTGTGTTTGTTTTATATGATCTGCACTGCACACACAGTCACTCACCTTGGGTATATAGGACAGCCACTTGACCGTGGTCCTGATGGCCTCCAGGTCGGTGGGCGCCACTGCGTGCGTGACGCCGTTGTTGTGCGATCTGCACTGCACACACAGTCACTCACCTTGGGTATATAGGACAGCCACTTGACCGTGGTCCTGATGGCCTCCAGGTCGGTGGGCGCCACTGCGTGCGTGACGCCGTTGTTGTGCATGATCTGCACGCCGCCGAGCTGGTTGTTGCTCGCGTACACCGGCTTGCCGAGCACCTTGTTCAGCGCCATGTAGCCCGTGAGGATTATGTACGAGGACTCCACTTGGATCACGCGGTGGCCCAATCTGTGTACATAAAAAAATAAAGTAAGGATGTATGTATGTATATATGTATGTTTGTTACTTTTTCACGTAAAAACTACTGAACCGATTATGATGAAACTTTGTAAGGGCACGAATAGTTGAGACAAAAAAAAATCGAGTTCGAAGATGAGCAAAATGGATGGAGGGGGTGGGTAACGAAGATGGGTGAAATAGGCATATGAATATAGTCGAGTGTGGTATCAAATGAAAAATCTTGATTTATACATTACAACGCGAGGTCTAGCCACTAGCATTAAACAGTTACTACGCAGTTTATATATTTCCATATGTTTTAACAAACTGACCTCACAACATATGACCCGATGCCGATCGCTCTGCAGGTGACTACGGAGATGGTGACTATGTCTTCGTACGCCTGCGCCGTCTCGCCCGCGATCAGGCCCGCGTCGCGCAGACACTCCACGCCGAGACCGTCCTCCTTGCCTGTTGAATACATTATTTAAAAAAAATACTCAGAGACATTTGCTAAGTAGCTCGCCTTATCACAAATTCCGACATTCACACACCTGTTTTGTCATGTAGCTTCCAAATAAAACATCGTTCGTTAAAAATTCTCGTATAGTAGTATTATTGTGTTGTTATTGTGTGTATTTGTGATTAAAGTAATTTCATTTCATCTCATTCATTTCACATTTAACAAATAATCTAGTTACATACTAAGCAAAGCTTGTACTATGGAATCTAGATAACCGATAGACATACATAAACATACTTGTAATTTTTTTGTAAATACATACATACTATACAAACATTAACAACAAACATTAACAACCATGAGAGTAGAAAATTATTCATTCATTCATTCATGACAGTAGAAAATTACGATGTTCGTCACATCATAATATTCTGCTTGTAGGGATCGAACCCACCCCATCCGGCGCAATTGACCATTGCACATCCACTGCGTCTAACTCTAATATTTTGAAACGTGCCGTTAATAAACCACGTGGCTTTGTTTCCCCCCCTGCCCATCGGTGATACATAGGTGAGGTCTAAGACTAAACACCCTCTCCTTCCATCTACAAAATAGTCTATATAATCCTGGAGACTGCTCTGCATCGAGCCACGCTACTTAAACTTCTTCAAAGCTCGGTTTTTACTTAATCTTACTGATTTAAGAGTTAGAGGTGACATAAACCACCTTGGGCCACCTAATTAAGGTCTATTGGTTATGTATGGCGTACCAAAGATATCTGTGATCCTCCACCTGACCCGCGCCTTTAGTCTACACTTGTAGATTAAAGGTAGATTAAAGGCACGGGGCCTTTAATCTACACTTCGGACTGATGCAAAAAGTGAGTCTACTGTCTATACTCTAGATTAGTTTGTGGTGCACATACCGATAATATCCGTAATCTTGTATCTAGCCTCTCCCTCATCATCGATCAGCTGTGTCTTCACGGAGCCGAGGGGTCCAAGTCGCGAGTCAGCCTCTGGACTGAGGTAGAGGTACCGGAAGCCCCTCTCAGGCCGCTCTGCGTCGATCCCCGCCACTTATACTACTTCTGAACTCAGTTTTTACTTCATCTTATGGACTTCAAGTTAGAGGTGACATAAGCCACCCTGAGCCTCCTATGTAAGGTCTATTGTCTATGTATGATACTCACCGAAGATATCTGTGATACTCCACCTGAGCCGTGCCTTTAGTCTATACTTCGGTCTGAGGCAAAAAGTGAGTCTATTGTCTATACTTTAGAAACTTATTTAGTCTATTGTCTATACTCTAGATTAGTTTGTAGTGCACTCACCAATAATATCCGTAATCTTGTATCTAGCCTCTCCCTCGTCATCGATCAGCTGTGTCTTCACCGATCCTAGAGGTCCAAGCCGCGAGTACGCCTCTGGACTGAGGTAGAGGTACCGGAAGCCCCTCTCTGGCCGTTCTGCGTCGATCCACGCCACTTTGAATTCCGCCTTCACTTCCTCCGCCACGCCGATACGTGCGCCGGAGTTCACGCTCACGTAAATCTGAAACGAGAATAGAATATCTTTATTTACAGAAAACATGGTAATTACAGAGTTCTTGAAACAAATTTATAGTCCACATATTTTGCCAGTGAATAGCATGCAAATTAACAGTTAGATTTGATAATTACATAATTAATTACTTATTTTTATAAATTACAACCATAGTATGTCAAAATGTTAATACAATTATTCGAAATTTTCATTATTACAATAAACAGTCAAAATAAAGAAAAATACAAATGTCAAAAAAAGAGGAGTTCATTGAAATGTACTTTTATAAACCAGCTGTTTCGCGCGGCTTCGCTGCCTTAGTATAATTTTATATAGTCAATGTTCATTGGTAAATACATTAACCTTTATTTATTATTTTACTTCACTGATTGAAACAAACGAACAAAAAAATCAAATCTTTTTTTATTTATAATATGAGTGTAAATAGTTCTTCTTGTGACGTAACTGACAAAAAGGAAGAAAACTGGACTAAGTTAAAGGTTTACATGTAAGATCCTAAATAAAAAAAATATATATATTTGTGCAAAAAATGCAGAAGACCGGCTTGAGGCAGTATTGCACGGTATTTCGTAAGCTGATCGGGGGTCCCGACACCGACCATCTATTCCCATCCCATTCCTCTCCCATCCTGTTCTACTCCTTTTCCAATGTCCCCATCATTAAACCCTCTCCTTTTCATCGCCCCTTCCTTCAAGCTGGGCAAACATCTGCGTCACTTTGATGTTGTAGATGCTCATGGGCTACAATCAGTCACTTCAGGTAAAACGCGTGCACCGCTCGCCTGCTATTACATAAAAAAACATATTTAAAATACTTACTCTAGGTATCTTGAGCTCCCTAGCGTACTCCGAGGCCCTAAAGTACACCCAGTCCTCTTGGGGTCCAAACGACCCCATGTAGTGTGTGAGGTCGTTCGCGATGAGCACAATGTCGCGACCCTCGGGGTACTCCGGCGTGAAGAGGGTAAGCCGCCACGCTACCATGCCCACCTGGAAGGAGAGACAATCTTTTGTGTAAACAAAATTAAGTAAGAGTTTTAAAGTATTTAATTAAAGTAATAGCAACACACATACACACACACGCACACACGCACACACACGCACCCACACGCACCCACACGCACGCACGCACGTATAGATTTATCTCTTTATACAAATGTCTAATAGTTTATGTCTTTATACAATGCGTACGGCGAGAGAACCGCTCACTACCTTATTCCGCGAATAATAAACGAACTGCCTTCTACATTGACCAATAGCCTAACACATACAAACTTAAAACATAAACTAAAATCACATTTCTTGGTAAATATGGAACAGTACTACCAAAAGTTTCTGCTAGGATGTTCTAACTTGGTTCCAAAATAAAATAAAATCGTTTAATCAAATTAAAATTATATTTATAAAATGTTATTAAACTAGCGATTGTGTAATAATAATATCTGTAAGCTTATATAAGTATAACCTGTTTTTTAACCTGTTGTTAACCTTCTTACTAAGACTCGGCAGCATTCTATAAAAACCTTAGTGGTTTGTTGGCTGCTGTCCTGCAACTATGTATCTTTTTGTTTTTTCTTTATTAATAAAGATATGAAAAAAAAATGTCTTTTGGCAATTTTTAAATCATCTAGGAAGATGTCCAATTGAATATCTATGAATAATCTTCTCTTTTTTAATTTTGAGCGCCATTTTTAAAATGTATAGTAAATTATTATCACAATTTTAACGAGTTTTGACGTGCCAAAGAAATAGACGTACAAAAATACATACGTACGCTCCTTCTATAGCAGTCAGGTAATGTGGAATTTTATTATATTTAATGGTAAAAGGTAAAATTATCGTTTAAAGAAAATTATTATACAATAACTAGCCGCGCCCCGCGGTTTCACCCGCGTAACGTCTGATCCCGTGGCAACTCCGGGAATAAAAGTAGCCTATATGTTATTCTGAACCCTTACCTGTATGTATACCAAGTTTCATCATAATCGGTGCAGTAGTTTTTGCGTGAAAGAGTAACAAACATCCATACATCCATACTTACAACTTTCGCCTTTATAATAGTAGTAGGATAAATATTTGTAATTTTACCATTTTCCTACTAAATATTTTTTATTATTTGTATAAAAACAATGATACTCACAGTATTCTGTCCGGGTAACCTGGTGACCTCCACCAATCGTCGTTCACCATCATTTTCTACGACCAACTCTACGAGACTTATCACATTGTCTGGCTGCGGACCTAAAATAAAAAAAAATATATACAAATTCTTATTAATATTATAAACGCGAAAGTAACTCTAGCCTTTCTGTAATGTATCTTATTTACTACTAAACCACTGAACCAATGTGGATGAAACTTTGAAGAGATCTTTTGAAACCCGAGACTGGACATAGGTTAGCTTCTGTCTCGGAAATCCCACGAGAACAGGAGATATAAACGTGTTATTCATTCATTAGCCTATAATAAACAGAGTTTAAAAAACATATAATGAAATGCATAGAAACAAATGTGTTCTTTTTAATAAAACACAATTTCGTAAATTAATAAAAATAATTATTTTGGCAGAAAATAGTTTTTGACCGTTAATTTAACTCTCAATTTCAAAACTTGAAAAAAATCCGTAATTTATTTTATAATTAAAAGAATAATTATTTATTTCTGTTTTATTGTTTAATACAGGGGTTCCCAAAATTTTTCAACCCGCGACACACTAAATAGTTTAGTTATATGTTTAGACGCCCTAGTGTTAGCGGGGGGTCAGGTCTAGTTTCAAATAGCTCTTCTAGAAGATTTATTTATAAACATCCTAGGTAAATACAGATAATAATATTTTATAGGATTGAAACTATTTTTTACACTATTTCCACATTTAATAAAGTCTATAAATAAATGTGGAAATAGTGTAAAAAATAGTTTCAATTTTATAAAATATTATAAAATGCATTTCCATCAAGAAGTGACAATACAGTCTATCGAGTATAAATACAGATAATATTATTTACAATATTTATATGTATACCAAACTCACCGTCCACCATTCCCTCGTCAATGTAATCTTTCCATTGTTTCTCGATCGCTTGTCTGAACATATCAGGTATATCGTATACGTATGTTGTTCCTTGCGATGTGGCCTGATGATAACAAATACATAAATAATTATAAATTTATTAGTGATTGCAAACAATTGTTATACGATAATGCATTCACAGGCTCCCAAACTAGTTTAAGAAAAAAACTGTGCTTTTGGCCTATAGCTAGACAAAAAGAAGTGCTTGTAAAATGAATACTAAATTAAGTACTGGTTATAAATATCAAGAACTTATATAACACAGAAAAAACATAAAGTTAGGAGTAATCAATCTGATTAAGGGAGAATTTTTTAATTTTTTTTTGTGATTGATAGAAAATTACAATGTTCATCATCATAATTTTCTGCTCGTGGGGATCGAACCCACACCCTCGGCGCAATAGACCATTGCTGTATCCACTGCGCCAATCGGGTCGTCATAATGATTGATTATTTTAAATGAATAATTCAATTTTCAACATCAATGATTCGTCACTACATAGTATAAAACAAAGTCGCTTTTTCTGTCATGTGTCATGTTGTATGTCCCTATGAACGCTCAAATCTTTAAAACTACGCAACGGATTTTGATGCGGTTTTTTTTAATAGATAGAGTAACTCATGAGGAAGGTTTTTATCAGCATTGCACCCGTGCGAAGGCGGGGCGGGTCGCTAGTTAATAATAAAACAATTAGTGACAATATAGTGATTATAAGTTCATAAATAAAACAATTAGTGACAATATAGTGATTATAAGTTCATAAATAAAACAATTAGTGACAATATAGTGATTATAAGTTCATAAAAATAAAAGTCACTTTTAATTTTCTATTCTATTACACAAGCACTTTAAACTTGGGACAAAGTGTCATTTACCAAATTTTACCAACATGTCACTTGGTAAGTGACACTACGTGTTATTCTTTAGGTCTTCAAAGATAGTCTAAAAACGATTATACGTTTAAAAGACAAGTTCAACAATTCCTCCACTGAGCTGCCTGCTTTCTCTTTAAATTATTTTACCTACCTAATATAGTGTATTTTGTTTTAAGTATGTACCTAATCAAAAAACAAAAACGTAGTATTTTCTATTACTTTGTATGGCTTTGTTCACGAATCAAATGTTTAATTTCTTTGTGTATACATGTTTTCGTGATTCAATCTAGTCTCAAGACATTTTAATGTACCTATGTTATACTTATATCGTTGTCTCCAGTTTTGTATACCTTAATAAAATAAAATAATATAAAATATTGTTATTTAGCGACTCACCAAGAATCTCTTCTGCTGCAGGTAATCCTTAGTGACGTAAGGTGTTGAAATCGGCAATCCATGCATCGGACCTTGTCTGGGACCGTACGATTGGAATATTATCTGCAATTCATACATTTTTATTAAATTTAAAATCATATATTATTTATGTGTATTTGCAATTTAATACACGGATAATTATCAATTATTATTTCAATATCTTTTGTATCTTTCTATATATTTTCTGCTACATTATCAGGCATCTTATACAAGTGGATTTTAAGTCAAACATTTTCTCAGATGTAACTAACTACAGTCAAAGATAAATCTAAACTTAGATTTAATCTGGGTGTTAAATTATCTATTGTATGTATAAATTTATAAAAAAGTGCCTATAGCACAAGCTTTGCTTAGTTTGGGACTAGATGGCGTAGTGTTTATAGTCCCTGAATATATTTTTTTATTTATTTAATAACACAAGTACATGATAACCTAGTAAGAAAAACAGCGCTCTACCCACAGATATTGATTAACGTGTCATATTAGCTATTTTTTATTATATAAAAATGTCTTTTAACATTTTTAATGTCATTAAATATTTCTTACTTATAATTTTGTCACATTCATAAACAATTTTAATATATATTTTTATTTGCAACATTAAAATTAAAAAGTTACTACTCACCACACCAGTCTTAGGATCATGCACCTCCTCGTATGTGTATATGTCCAGCGTATATCCGGAACCGTTGGACAGACATAAGCGAATGTTTTTCGTGGGCGCACCGGGGCCTGAAATAATCCATTTTAATTATTTCACTACATTTATAATTACGATCATTGATTATAATGTAACTTTATTTTAACATTCTTCTGAATAAACAAAAGTGAAATTTGTGCTCAGCAAACAGCTGATATAATAATATGCGCTTTGTAGACATATAATACATAACAATAATGTGTGATATTAGTACTAATAATTTAAGTTAGTGTTAAGTTAGCCATAGTTTAATATTAATAAGATTTTTTTAACCGTTATTACACGCGTCTGAAATAAATATGTAAATATACAAAATAAGAACAATACCATAGAAATACAAAAATATGTAACAAATAGCAATAAATGTACCTCCCTCCCACTATTACATAAAATAAATTGTATCAAACAAATCCATGATAATTCTAATAAGGCACATACAAAAATATGTAAATATCGCCTTACCGACTCTCAAAGTGAATCTGATCTCGGCCTGCAGAACCCTGAGCTTCCACAGCCTGGGTCCGTATCTCATCACCATACCTAGCACTGATTCTTCAATCTGAAATATTTTTTTATCACATTTAATTATAATTCATATTAAAACTGAAGATATGATAATTCTGTACATTTATAAGTGGGGGGGAGCTTGCTACAACAAGAAATACAATATATTAAGTATGAGAAATTATGGCAATAATGCAATTATAAAAAATGTTTTATAAAAACCCCATTAAATAAAAATATAAAAAAGTAATTTCATATCATTTAACACAAAAATATTTTGGATTGTTTAAAGCAAAGGGAAAAAAAAAACGAATTTGATGTTGAAAAAGTTACTTATTTTCAGAACATTTAATTTTACAATTAATAATTACAATAAATACCAGATTGTATAAAAGGCAATCGTTCAGACTGGAAACAAATGGAGTTTTTGTCAAGAATCGACAAACAGATACAGATGCCGATGCTTTATCCAATTTAAAGTTACCTTTTTATTTAATTATTATATATATTGTAAGTTAATACTGTGTCCGAATAAAGGCTTATTATTATTAATAAACATACCTTAGCCGGATCGATGAGAATGGTGGGTCCGAAGTTCAGGAAAATGTGGTTACAATCCGTTCTCTTCGCCAAGTGGTGTGAGAACGCCACTTCAAGCTCGTCCATCGCTTCTAAGAGCACTCTGTAAATAAAAATCCCTTATAGAAAGTGTTAGCAATTATTTAGATCTAACTAACTTTTGGCGAACTTCATACCGCCTTTTTTAAACTGACGTATTTGACAGACATGAACTATTTGTATGAAATATGAAATATGAAAAAAATATACACAATTTTTTTCATATTTTCTTACCATTTAAACCTTCTTTGGACTTCCGCGAATATTTTAAGACTAAAATTATTCAAATCGGTTCAGCCGTTCTCGAGTTATAGCGAGACTAACGAACGGAAATTTATTTATATAGATAAAAACTATTATGATAGATAAATTTATCCACAAAGACGCGTCCCACTATATTTCTCAATCGTTGACAGTATATGCATGCAAGCTTCCGCTTGTGTGAAGTTTTATAAGTACACTCATTACCCATGTGTGTGCACGCACACTAAAATAAATAGACCAATCAGGACAAAGTATTGCGATCATAGTAACATATTTCCAAATTCAAAAATTCGTGGGGCGCCTCGTCGTGGATGGCACTATCCATATTTATTTATCACTAGCTTTCCACTCGCGGCTTCGCTCGCATGGACCCGGCAATTATTAGAATTTTTCTCACCTTTTAAACCTTCCCTAGACCTCCACGAATAATTTAAGACCACGATACGATAAATCCGTTCAGCCGTTCTCGAGTTTTAGCGAGACTAACGAACAGCAGTTCATTTTTATATATAAAGAAAGCTATCTTGGCAATCTGTACTAAAATAATCAAATAATATTACCTTTCTCCCTCATTCTGTAGGTATTCGAAACTGGCCTCCTTGGTGATCAGGTCTTGATGCCTGATGATGGAACGGATGAAGAAACGGTAGTCCGTTACTTCTTGGCCCTTCTTAACCTGAAGGAAAAACCAAATTAGATATGTAAGAATTAAAATTAAATTAAATTCTGTATATGTATACATTCCAAGTAATTTAGCACTATATCAAAAAATATATGATCTTGGACTATAAATTAAAAAAAAAGATTATGTGTTCTTTGCTTAGTAATCAATATTATAATTTATTGATACATAGTTAAGATGTCAATAAAAATTAGTGCGCGGTTCGTGATTTAAGTAAGCAAGAGTGTACACTATTTGAGGTAAGGTATAGTGTCCACGATTCCTGCAAGCTAGCGTGGTCACGATTTATATAGGCTAGTACCTTAGGGTGTCTTATTCTAGTATACTACGAGACGAAGGTTCGTAAACGAGGTTGTCCACGATTTTGTAGACTAAGGTGTCCACGAGTCTGTAAGAGAGTGTGTATAATTCTTGTAAGCGCAAGTTGTATATGACACTGTCCAGGCTTTTGTACACGAGGGTGTCCAGGCTTCTACAGACGAGGGTGGCCATGATATAGTAGACCAGGGTGTCCAGGGTTCTGCAGACGAGGGTGTCACGTACCTTGGCCTTGCCCAGGTACAGGTGCATCTTCTGGTTGCTGGTGGGCAGCGCCTCCAGCTCGTAGCTCCTCATGCGGTACAGCTCCAGCTGGAAGGCGGAGGCGGGCTCCAGGTGGCGGTAGATGGTGTCCTCCTTGAACTCGTTGCGGGCGCGGTACGTGAAGAACTTCGGGAATTGACGCCTGCAAAGAATAGCATTCAGATTTTGGTCATATCTTAATAGTAAATTTTAAGGTATTTCTTTCGTGTTATTTTCAGGTTTACAAGAGTGGTTTAATTTAAATCCCTTTAAGACTTTGCACAAAATTGTTCACCTCATGTTAAATGACTGCCCGCAGTCCATAAACACCTACAACATCAGAGTTGCAGATGCCTTACCGGCTTGAATAAAGGGNNNAGAGAATTTAAAAAAATTAAAAAAAAAAAAAAAAATTTTCCTAGACAAAAAAATTTAAAAAAATTTTTTTGTCTAGGAAAATTGGGAGAGTATTAGAACAGGATGGAAGAGGAATGGGAGTACTATTTATTTTAATTTATATTTTAACCGATGGCTCGGTCACACAGAACGGATTGGAGAGGATCAGGGTCAAAAGGGTGTACCTGGGACGACCAATAGGACGACGTCCTGTTGGGCGACCTAGATATCGATGAAGTGACAGAGTAGAGGAGGACTTGCGCGAACTCGCAGCCCACAACTGGCGAGAAAGGGCGTAGAATAGAGTGGAATGGCGTGCTCTTGTGTCGCAGGCCAAGAGCCACTTTGAAACCTTGCGCCAGCGGAGTAAGTAAGTATTTATATAAGCGTTTACACTCACTTAATAAGCAACATAAAGGTGATCCTCCGTATCCTCTTCTGGTGCAGCTCCCGCGCGTGCACGCGGCAGAAGTGGCCGAAGCGACGCGACACCGCGCCGTCGTCTATTTCGCCCGTGTCCCGGATACCGATCATCAGGATGTGGATTGGCTCTAGAGGCTGGACACGTTTATAAGACATCAATTTTAATATTGGTAAACAAAGATTGATCTTTTTGCGGGGGAAACTGTCACTTGTACTATATGTAGATAGTCGCCAATATCCACACATAATCGGTGAAATATTATGAAAAAGGTGGTTCAAACGTTTTATGGATCTGATGTTTTTCAAATCGTAAAAATATATAACTTCATAATTTTGAATATATTTATTTTCACACTATTTAGTTCAACTAATTTTACATATAAATATTATATTTTAATTATTCATTCAATTCAGGCAACATAACAATATAACATAACAATATAACATAACAATATAACATAACAATTTAAAAGTGTTAGTATTTATTTACATTATTAATCTGTAAATAAATGCGACCTGTATTAAAATTATAATAAGCTGCAAGTAACGTATTTTAATTTAAAATCTATTATTACTATTCAATCACTTTTTGGTGTCATCATACTGTTAAAATCAAACACAATCAGTCACATACATATACCGTAATTTAAAAATTATGCCTATTATTCGAACACTCACCACTTCTTCTTCAACGATCTTATTGTAATCCATTCCAACGTTGATGCTGGTGCTGTCACGACTCTCACTGCCCTCTTGCAGAGCTTGCAGATCCTAAAAAAATGCTGTTTTATATTTCTGAAATATTTTTGAACCCTATCCGAAACACCTACACAATGTGTCATTATATAATTTGTCAGATACGCCTCTGTCAATATTTTCATGAAACATAACCCTAACTTCTAAGGGAATAACCATTACGAGAATGTGGTGAAAATGAGAGGAGGAGATAATACTATAATAAATCCAGCCTATGAAAACTGCCTTTTCTAAGTAGAATAGAACTAGGTAAAAGAGTTATGTAAGCAATATATAGATAAAAAAGGGTAAATCCTATCTCTCTCCTCACAGTAGCCGTGCTCGCAAAGTCATGGACCAAATCCAGTAATTCGTCGGCATATTGAATGAAATTTTAAAAAGAATTGAATGCATCTAGGGCCCCGGTACGATAATGACACTTGCTTTGAGCTGCTGTTAAGAATTCTACTATTTTTCCATCCACATATTTTGACGAATAATAAACAAAGGATTTCTGACCTACGTACAGGTCACTACCTTAGGGATGTTAGTAGGAGAGTGTAGTATGTATGCAGGCAATATATGGCAAGAAACCCAACCTCCCTTAATGACCGTAAACTATCTGGGACATAGTGGTAACTATATGAACAGAAAAATACCAAAAGACCTACCTCTCTCCTCACAGTAGCCGTGCTCGCAAAGTCATGGACCAGATCCAACAATTCGTCGGCATACTCCACGAAATGTTCAAAGGAATTGAACGCAGCCAGCGCTCCCGTGCGGTGGTGGCACTTGCGTTGAGCCGCCGTCGACAACTCCGCTGGCACTCCTTCTGCGTCCGCCGCGGACGATAGCTCGATCTCTGATTGGCTGATCGGAATCCTGTATGGTATTATTATTTATCTTAAATCACGTGACCTCAGCTTTTAAGAAAGCGAATAGAACAGAAATAGCACTAATGATCAAACTTTTATAGAAAAAAATTGCAATGTAAACCAGCATTCGATCTTAAGTGATACTTTTAACTTTTTATCTTGGGCACCTAAATATTATAGCAACGAAATCTTATTAAAAAAATAAATGTGTCTTAACAAATTAGCCATAAAAAATTGTTTGATTTTAGAACTATTTTTGTACCTAGTTACTTATATACTTTCTGATAATCACTTAAACTTATTTATTTAGTTGCCGAAATGCATCCCTTAAAAAAATACATTCTAAATTTATTTACAGACTCAACTGACCTGTTAGGATGTCCGGTGGGCAGCACAAACTGGAAATGCACCACGCCCAGTTCACCCGACAGAGCCAAATGTTGCAAGCACGTAATATCGTAAGACGTGTACGCACGACGCACGTACACTTCTAGCGACGCGTTGCAAACCTGTTGATAAAATAATACTATAATTATTACATTAATTTTTTTTATTTTCTCTTAGAAATTACGTTTCTTACATGGGTGTTAATTTATCGATAGTATGTTTTCATTTATATATTTATAATACTATTTATTGCGAGACTTACTATTTTTAACTACAGAATAACATTATAATCACACTTTGAATTTAGTTACAACAATACGATTATTAAGACTTATTAATTATATTAGACTATATTATAATATAACATTTTCCATTTTTCTGGTAATAAGAGCTTTATAAAAGAAATAAAATTCCTCTATGAAAAAAAGACGTCATATAATTTTAATAGAACATTAATAATTTATATTCTCCTATATTTAATGAGATATGATTGTAATATTAGTAACGATTTAATTCGCATATAGGATATGAAATTTATAGTAGAAAAAAGAATTTCTTTCTAATAATGTGTAATCATTAGATAATTTTGCACGGAGTAATTTTTGTAACATTACCATTAAGTTTACTTTTAGGGTTAATTTACCAATGAACTTCTATAAATAATATTTTTTATTAATTCCGTTATCATTATGTGTTATATATATAAACTACGTTTATTTTTCTTACTTTCTAGGATTTTAATAATCTGTGTGGTATGCATACTGCATATATAGTGAAAGCTGAGCTCGTTAGCGAATTGTGCCGAATAAGGTACATTATAATCCTGTGTAATGATTTAATAATGATAAGTAGGTTTCCTTGAAAAATCAAATTGAAATAAATAAAATCTAGTAATTTTAAATCATCATTAGGATTACGGTTCACGTTTTAAATAGTAATCACTATCTTCATGAATTAGCGTGAATAAATTACCGTAGACTAAGAAATTATACCCAATTACTATTCCTGATATGAGTAATTGTATGACATTTAAATTCTAATAAAATTACATAACTATGCCTTGATCGTTAGAAATTAGATATATTTCGTATTACTTTTATAATGACTATTCCTCATAGATCGTAGCATTGCATGCATGTGAAATTTGACCGCTGATATTTTAAAAATGTCACAAATTAACTATATATGTTGTAAGTGAAATTAACAATTCCTTCACACAAAATAGAATCACCATAAAAACTATTTCTGTGAAGAAAGAATTATTGTATTTTTATCGATTTATTATTATTAAATTAACAGCTACAATTCACTTTATATTGCTCTGACAAGAATTTAAAGAATTATTGCATGTTTAATTACTTTAAGTTATCCATCCTTTTATTATTATATTCAGGTCGTTTATTATCTTTAAATTTAAATTAAATAAATATTTGAGTGACGACCCGATTAGCGCAGAGGATGTTGCAACGGTCTAGTGCGCCGGGGAGTGTGGGTTCTATCCCAAGAGAAGAAAATTATAATATGATGAACATTGAATTTTCTACTGTCTGCATGTTCATTTATCTACATATATAGTATGCATTTACAAAAAGAAATATGTACGTCTATCAATTACATAGCTTCCATAGTACAAGCTTTGCTTCGTTTAGGACTAATTGGTGTTGTGTTAATGTCCCTGAATATTTGTTTATTTAATGTCGTTTGTTGAAGCTATCGAAGGGTCCAAGTACAGCACGTTCTCAGCGACGTATAGGATAATATCCTTCATGCTGGTGGTTGGTTTCATGTATCCCAATCCGAACTTGAACAAAACTCGAGTCATCGCTATATGTGAGTAAAGTTCACCATAGTATTTTCTTGTATTTTATTTAACGAGTACTTTCCATATTAAATAAAATATTGTTTAAATGATTTTATTTAAAATTCACCTTTTTTGAAAAGGAATGAAGTATGACATGAACTTATATATTATTGACATGAACTTTTTGCTTAATTTTTACTGACCTACAAAGTAAATTGAAACGTAGTTGGGCTTATAACACTTAACGTAGTTTTTATTTCTCTGTTTCGATTCACTTAATTTAGCTAGGAAATCAAAATGTCATTTTATATGTAACTGTGAGATTACTTTACGACGAGCCAACTTAAAATAATCATAACACTTTTATTTTTGTTTATTGTTCAATTGTATTTTCTATTTTTTTTTTAATTTTACTCTTTATATAATTTTATATGTAGTGTTCGATTATCTCTAGTGAATAAATATATTTCATTACCTTGTGTTTGTTTTAACGCGAGTACTTTCCATTTTAAATAAAATGCTTCTAAAATACTCTTTCTCTTATTTTTAAACGCGGTTTATTATACATTATTATTTAACCCGACGTTTCGAGCACTTTACATGGAGCGTGGTCACGGGAGACGGGTCGCGGTCGTGGTCGGGTTAAAAATCCTTTAAGAAGTATTTTACTTAAATTTATTTTTCTTTCTTTTCTTTCTATAAATACTTATACATTTTGCAGTTTTATTATTGCTGTCAATAGTGCCCGTCTCGACGTTCATATTCGTGGACATGTACAAGTCCCTGATGAGGCGGGATTACGTCA
>LQNK01001356.1:22206-46155 GCA_001586405.1 Phoebis sennae
ATCCGCCACTGTACCATTGTTGGACCGTTTCTGGGCAGTTTTTTTAAGGTTAATAAAATTATATAAAACACACTAGTTTTCTACCTAGCTAGGAAGGTTCCAAATAAACAAGTAAACCATTGGGAGCTGCTGAAAATCAGCGCTGCGACTAACGTTAGGAGCAGCATACGCTGAGCAGTTTCCCTTTCAACGCCACACTGCTACTTGTTTGTTGTTAAGTTATTATTTGTGTCTTATTCTATGTGGTTCTTGAATAAATCTTTCTTTCTTTCTTTCTATCATTATAAAGGATAACCAAATAAAGATATTTATTTATTTTTTAGTTTTATATAAATTTTACATGTTTAAAACGATTATTTATGATATACTAGACTAAATGGCTCGGTTAATATTATTTATGTTCAGTTGAGATTGAATAGAACCTTCAAAAAGTTTGGTAAATTTGTTATGTGAGAAAAATAATATATGACACATTCAGTCCTTATACTAACAACAAACTAAATAATCTGGTTTTCTATACTATGGACCTGACTTTATATGCACCTATTATTTTCTTTGAATCTTTACTTAATATTATAAATGCGAGAGTAATTCTATCAGTATGAATACTGTCTCTCCTTCACGTCTAAAGCACTAAATCTTTTTAAAAAAAAATTATAAGGAGATTGTTTAAAACTCGAGAATAGGATAAATTTTGTCACGGAAATCCAACAAGAACATGAGATGAAACTATAATAATTAAATATGTCTCAAATGATTTAAGATAGAATGCTTTTGTCATATCGTTTAACATTTGATATTTTAATAAGTTCCTCTTTCAGCAAATAATCATGCACTTGAAGCAAGTGACCGCCATGCAGCTCATAAAGGAAATAAACCGAGACTACGCCTCCTACAATTCAATGCCACCATCTTACCAACAAATCATAGACGCGAGCATCAAAAACAACCTACAGTACAGCGAGAAATGCTGGGCCATCACCGTTCTATCTTGCGTCATGGTCTTCCCAATGATGGCTATAGTTTTAAACATTTACAACTTCACATTTAAATCCGAACCTACGAAATATATGATCCACGACTTGCAAAAGCCTTACGGGGATCCTGAAGACCGTTTTAACTCTCCATACTTTGAAATCATGTTTGTGTATATGTTCTACTGCGCTATTTTATATGTAATAAATTTCACTGGATACGACGGGTTTTTTGGTTTGTGTATAAACCACGCTTGCTTGAAAATGGAGTTGTATTGTAAGGCTTTCGATGAGGCTTTGAAGGCGAGGAGCTATGAGGAGATGCATGAGAGAATTATTGGTGTTATTAGGGAGCAGAATCGACTTTTCAAGTAGGATTTATTTTTATTGATATACAAATATTTTTTTTTTTTACAATTGCTTACAATATAGATATAAATTTAACAAATTTTTAAAGCCGAAATTCCTAAATCAATGCGATTTTTTAATAATTGCTATGTCTTTCATTCTTATTTTTCTAAGGTAGTTTGTTTTAATGCAAAAAAAGAGCAAAGCAAACTTTTTTACACATTTTTAATTGTTTTTTATAACTTTTAGTTTCACCTTTTCATTGTCGCCCGCCTATTTTATATCTTGATAGTTTTGTATATTACAACAAATGTTTATTATAGTTAACATTTTAAACTATTGCAGATATATCGAACTGATTCAGGAAACGTTCAATATTTGGCTGGGTATCATACTAATCGCTACAATGATACAGATATGTAACTGCATGTATCATATCACAGAGGTGAATTTGTTTAACATTCATTTAATAAAAGTATAATTAATATTCTAGGATATTTGACACAACGCCATCTAGTACCAAACTAAACAAAGCTTGTAAAATGTAAATACAATAATTTGTAAATACATAAATACATACTATAAATAATCTAACACCCAGAGAGTAGAAAATTACAATGTTTATCACATAATAATTTTCTGCTAGTGAGGATTGAACCCACAACCCCCGGCGCAAGAGACCACTGCTGTATCCATTGCACCAATCGGATCCTCATTTATTTCTCTTTAAGTTCTCTTTCATAACTATAGCTTTTTAGCGTCAATAAAATATTGAATTTGAAAATATTTAAAAGTTAGTTTTTATTTATCAAACACAAAAAACTGCTAAACAAATTTCAATAAATTTTCACGCAAGATACTTTATTTGAAGTAATTCTATTTTATTTTCAGGGATACGAGCTTGATTTACGCTACATAATATTCATAACTGGCACAATAGTACACATTTATCTACCGTGTCGGTATTCGGCGAAATTGAAATATATGGTAAGACTAATAATCATGTTTGAACTGCATTTTGAATCTTAATAGCATTAAATAAGGTCCATCTTTGCATTAAGGAATATACCAAACTAAAATTGTATACAAAGTTTAAAAAATGCACTTCGCTTTATAGAAAATAATAAAACATATTTTTATTCATTTAAACTTAATTCAAATTACTCATGAGTAGTCAATTTTTAAGAAGTTATCAATAACACCAACTTTTAACAATTGTTAATTGTTGTGTTTTAAATGCTATTATTTAAATTGATATTTTAACATGCATTGTTTTTTTTTCTTATTTTCATTGTTTGTGTTAACCCTGTTTACATTTGTATAGAATTAATTTTTTTTTCTCTTTATTTTTCTATCAAATTAGTCAAAATATACATATTATGATAAGATTTTTTCAGTCGGTAGAAACAGCGACGCTGATATACAGCGCAGGCTGGGAGGATGTCAACATAATATCGATCAGGAAAATGGTACTTTTCATGATTGCCAGAGCACAGGTATATAGATATTATATCATTAAGTAAATAGATAAAAGATTTTTGACTAATATACTATGTAACTCTCAAATACTTTTAATAAATACTAACTTCTGCCCGCGGCCTCGCTCGCGTTACCAATCAATAAAAAGTAGCCTATCGCCTAATCCAGCTAATAGCCTAAGTAATAAAATTTGGTATATTTCATCAAAATCCGTTCAGTCATTCTGGCGTAATTGACATAAAAACATCCCAACTTTCACATATATAATATAAGTAGGATTTAAAAATTAAAGATTCTCTCATTTATGAGGTTCTTAAATATCTAAATCATATTATTATGTTTATTTCAGATACCGCTTGAGATAACAGCATTCAACAAATTAATATTTGACATGGACCTATTTGTATCTGTGAGTAAATTTCCTATCTATTACACTAAATAACACTGTACATTTTATTTTATTTTTCAAGATATATATAAAGATAAAACTCCAAATATCACACATACAATAGTGTAATATACTAATAGAAGGGTTGTGTAAAATTATGTCGAAATGTAAAAGAAATGTGCTGTGATTCTACACAACTGACCAATTATAGAACTACTAAGTTAACAACAAACCACAGCTAGTCATAACGACTTAGCAAAGTGAGGGTAGATGTGTCGTGACGTCACCAACACGTTACGCGCAATCGGTAGCAATGCGCGCAGATACTGAACGCGCCTACTCTTTTATAGGGCTCTGAGGACAGCTAACAACTAACAAGTAAATTTGCATAGAAACATGACATACAGAACTTGTTAAAACATGAAATTACAAAATGCTGTCTATAATAGCTATTCAATATTGTTTCAGATACTTCAAACATCGTATTCTATGTACACTCTATTACGGTCTTAAGTTAATAAATAATTTCAAGCAACATTTCTCAGTCATTTCAATACTTGTGTTGATATTATGTATGTATTTGTTTTTGTGGATAAAATGATATAGCCAAATAATGTTTTATTTACAGTACATATAAAGCCTTTGCCAAACAAACTACTCACACTAAAAAGTAGAAAAAAAAAATTCTTTTGAGGAAGTCGCTTCTATTATTAAGCAGAACATTATTATTATTCCATTTTTAGTGACGTTTTAACTGTCCACATCAGAGTTAATCACAATTCAGTCTGAGAGTTTTAGTTTAATGGGTATATATGTCGCAGTAAGATAGAAAAAGCCGTAACATAATTATATCCCTAGGGATATAATTATATGCCGGAACATAGTTATACGAAAGCGATTCATTACTATCTTACTAGGAATATAGTTATAAAACGGTCCAAGTTCAGTGATATAGTTATATTACTAGATTAAGTTTAGTGAAATAGCTTTCGGAGTGTGCAGCGTTCCTGTAAAAAATCGAATATACAGTGTTCTGCTAAAAGATGTGCCTGTAAGAAGCATTCAGTGCTACTAAATTCTAGATGACATGATTCCGCTTCTTGTTTGAACAAAAATTTGAAATTACTAGCAAAGAAACAAACATTTTAACTTAATAAATATAAGAAATAAAGTTATCTCAAAACTGTTGATTAGTTTTAAAAGATTTTTAATATTTCATTATGTTTAATTGCATTGTTAATGTTTGAATTCCAAAACATGGTAATTTTAATTATAATTGAAATTACTTTAATACGTGTAATTACGTGTTAATGTCACAAAGTTTTGTAACTAACTGCAGAATACATAAAGTAGATTTTTGAATGAAGATAAAACAAATTTATTATACCAATATTTATTTAATTCTATGGTAGATTTCTATTTCACTAAACGAAATCTAGTAATATAACTATATCACTGAACTTGGACCGTTTTATAACTATATTCCTAGTAAGATAGTAATGAATCGCTTTCGTATAACTATGTTCCGGCATATAATTATATCCCTAGGGATATAACTATGTTACGGCTTTTTCTATCTTACTGCGACATATACATCATTAAAACTTAACTGCCGGAGAGTTCCTTGGAATCTCTTCCACATTGATAATTAGACTTTAACCAAATTTCTATGGGATCACACAGACACTTTACTCTTTCGAATTCAAAAAGTATTTTCCAAATCGGTCCATAAGTGGCGGAGATATGCGGTAACATACATAAAAAAATACGGAGGAATTGTAAACATCCTCCTTTCTTTGAAAGTCAACTAAGGATTTTTTTTACAAATTATATTAGATCAAAATTAACTCACCGCAGCGTTAGTATGATAAAAGAAATAGTGCAGTATATCGAATATGGACTTTCGGAAAGAATTAATTTCTGCAGGTTCTCCGGATGGAAGTCATGTCCGTACATGTCGACTCCTTTTTATTTATTTCACTCCCCGTTGAGCTAGAGTCTCTAAGTATTTTTATGGTCGACCGATTTAGCCGTTTTCAATAATGTATCAAAGATTGTAATCTCAGATTATATGACATTTGATTGTCAAAATTCATAACAAAAGCTATCCGTCGACAGCATATTGAAATTAAAGTAAGTGCAAATAGATAGATTTGTAAGCAAAACAAGGGATAGATAGAATATTGAAAACGGCCGTTATAGTATAAAGATTTTTTTCAAAATTAACTCACCGCAGCGTTAGTATGATAGAAGAAATCGTGCAGTATATCGAAAATGGACGTTTCGGAAAGAATTAACTTCTGCAGATTCTCCGGATGGAAGTCATGTCCGTACATGTCGACGGCCGACAGGAAAATGGATTCCATTTGATTGTGACGCAGCTCGTACGCTGGTTGGTGCGCTGCTATTAACACCTGAAAAGAGGATATTTATTATTATTTTTATATTTATTTATTATGTGGAGGATGTATTATTCCTCCAACGAGGCGGAAGGATCCTCGAGCAGTCCGAACCACAGGACTGGCGCCGAGGAATTGATGTTTGGAAGTGGTATATATGCTTAGCGACGAAAATATTTCAACATCGCGATGTAGGAATTGTGACGTCACGTGACGCCACAATTTAAACCTTTATTGTACATGACTACCCGATTGGCGCAGTGGATAAAGCAATGGTCTATTGCGTGGAGGGTGTGAGTTCGATTCCCACGAGTAGAAAATTATGATGTGATGAACATTGCAATTTTCTACTGTTTGGGTGTTAATGTATCTATAGTATGTATGTATTTACAAAAAAAAGTATGTTTAAGTATGTCTATCGACTATCTAGTTCCCATAATGCAAGCTTCGCTTAGTTTGGGAATAAAGGAATAATAACAGACCAAATTTGTTTTTATCAATGAAATACAAACAGGCGATACTAATTTACTAACTTTTAAAAAACAATAATTTATAAAGTATGCGTAATCATACATACATCCATTTAATATGTATCATTTGTTAAAAAGTGATACTAAAAACTAATAAAGTATTACATTTCATATGTTGAAATGAAATGAAATGAAATCTTAATTCTATTTGAAAAGAAATCTTTATTTGCATGAATATAGGTATTTTTACAATATATCGTCCTTACATATCCTGCCCTCCGGGCATGCAACACACATTTAGATGTTAATAAAAAAAATTGGTCACAAAACATCACCCTGTATAACGTCACATCACCTGTCTCGCCCGCAGCGCCACGCGGCTGTGCTCGGCGCGGTGCAGCGACGTGAGCTCGTTGAGTGTAGCCGCTAATTCGTCCGTCAGCCCCGGCTCGTTGGACCACAGGTGGTCGATCAGCATCGTCACCTAACGTACATAAAATACAATTATATAGCCATATCGAAATAGAAACAAAAAACATTATTCCAGAAACAATGTACGAACAAAAAATAAAAAAGAATGTTCAAATATGCTAAACGAGTGTATGACAGTGCATTTCTGGAAAAGGGTGACCGCTAAGCATTTCGCGCTGATTTTCAGTGAGTACCCCTAAAAAAAGTAGCGCTTAGAATGACGGAGAATTGATATTAAATAAATGCATAAGTGAAAATAATAAAATGAATAAATACGGATTACAGAAAATGGAACATATTTTAAAAATGAAACTTTAATTTTTAATTTAGTGAATAGCTGACAATTTGCTGTTGTGTATTTGCAATAGGAACAAGGTTTCCCTCCGTTTCAAAACTTATATTTAAATGTGTAAAAATAAATAATAGAGATCTATGAGGCTTAATTAAATAAAACCAGGGTAGGAGATACATACGTCATTCAACATATACAAAATTACACTGTTATCGAGTATTTTTTAAACAAACAAAGCAGAGACACAAAACCACATATAAACACAAAATTAAATAAAACCAGGGTAGGCGGAGGTACATACATCATTCAACATATACAAAACTAGCTGCGCTCCAGGGCTTCGCTCCCGTGGGAATATCGGGATGATATATAGCCTATAGCCTTCCTCGATAAATAGGCTATCTAACACTAAAAGAATTTTTCAAATCGGACAAGTAGTTTCTGAGATACGCGCGTTCAAACAAACAAACAAACTCTTCAGCTTTATAATATTAGTATAGATTACACTTTTATCAAAGCAAAAAAACAAAACCACATATATCTATCTATCTATTGAGTATCTATTGACTCACCAATAGATTCTTCTTAGCGACTTGGTTGTGCGAGAATATATTGCTGGCGACGGCTTGCATGTCGTCCTTGTAGCGCTCGCGGAGCGCCATCACGCATTTGTCGTACGATCCTGAAAAGTTTTTATTTATACACCCACTATGTAACAATATTGACCACCTCGTTGGTTCAGTGGTTAGCACGTTAAGCGTTACAACCGAGAGGTCCTGAGTTCGATCCCCGGTAGACAGGAAATATGACTGCCTGTATACCCATCCTATTCCTCTCCCATAATTTTCTACTCCCTACTTCCTATCACTTAACATCAGGTCACCGCATGCCCCGCATGCCTGCTTTGACATAAAAAAGGTCTCCGTCTGGCAGGGCTCAAAACACTTTAATATAACAATATATATTTAATATTTATTACTAGCTGTTTCGCGCGGCTTCGCTCCCGTAGCATAATGTTATATATACGCCTATAAAATATAATGTGTTACTCGTGGATAATGTACCTTTCAAATCGTGAAAGAATTTTTAAAATAGTAGTTTTTGGGCCTATTTAGTCTAACCTTTGACGATGTATAGCTTTCATAGTGTATTTTATTATGTGTACAGTAAACAAAAATTTTTAAAACAAAACATAACATGTTGCTAGATCCTTTTTAGGCACATAATATGCCAACAAATATTAATAATACTTAAAGAATAAATATTAGGTTAAAAACTTACCGAGCTGGAAGTTACTTTCGACCTGGTAGTATTGTTTGAGCAAATCGTGGACGGCCGCCTTCATTCTGCCGCGTATGCCGTTCCTAGGTAAAATAATTTATTTAAAAAATAAAATAATATGTAATTTTAACACTTAATATCCGATCATAGGAACCTCGTTGTGTTTAATTTTAAATAATAAACATGAAAAATATTAAAACCACAAACTTTTAAAAAATATAAATATTTTGTGAATTTTACAACAGAGCAAACTTTTGTTGGATTTATTTTTAAAAATTAAAGCGTCTACAAACATAAATATATATTAATTTTTAATTTAATTATAAATCTCCTAACTTAAATATGTAATTAAATAAATAACCACTTTGCATTGTTGTCTAAAACAAAGGAATGTTATTAATTATTGATTTATAAATAAATAAAAGATCACCTATATCTCTGCACGAGTACAACAAGCGCTTGTGTGCTCATAAAGAACACGTCTCTATCCGCACGCTTGGACAGCGACGCTGCATGACTGAAAAGATCAAATATTATACTTATTTACATCTTAACTAATATTTAATAATTTAGTTATTTATTTATTTATCGCTTCGCACGGGTGCAATGCTGATACTAAATACACCACAGAAAAACTGTGAACATCTATATATATAAAAGAAAGTCGTGTTAGTTACTCCACTTATAACTCAAGAACGGCTGAACCGATTTAGCTGCAATTTTGTAGGCAGAAGGCTTAGGACCTGGAGAATGACTATATAGATAGGATACTTTTAATCCCGGAAATCCCACGGGATCGGGCTATATACGCGGGCGAAACCGCGGGGCAAAGCTAGTTGTATATAAAAATTAGTACAAAATTTTGATAAATCTCGTAGGGTTCAGCCTGCGTTCGCAATGTAAGTGGAAAAAAATTATAATTAACGACATAACATTAGAAACCTCAAAAGTAGCAATATTTCTCCAATATTTTATGGATGTTATTATACATATAAACCTTCATTTTGAATCACTATTGTCCGGTTCCTATAAAAATAAAACGACTTGTTTTACTAACGGACAGTACAATATCCTATTAAGCGTAAGTCTAAAACGTAACCACAATGAACGTAGTTCACACAACCACCAAAACTTGGTTCCGATTGGTTGATTAAAACCGCTCGTTAATGAAAATGATTTGTATCTGTTATTCCTGCTCATCACTCCAAAATGTATTCTTCTTTTACTATTAAAGATGTCAGACTATGGAAATCCCAATCAATCAATTTAAAAAATTAGTTAAGCTACACTATCTCAATAATTTATCCTGATCCATCTTTCTGCTTATATTGTTCACCTTCCCCTGTCACACTACGCATTTAATTCTCACTCCACTGCATTATCTCCGTACTGTCATTCTTTTATTATTCCTCTCCTCTTTCTCTTCTTATTTTAAATTTATGTAATTATGTAATTATTTATTTAACTATATCTTCACCATAATCCTGTACACTTTGTAACATCCTATCCTCACTGTTCAATTATCTTTTTTCCTATACCCATGGTTGCCTGGAAGAAATCGCTGCATAGCGATAAGGCCGCCGATTGTACAAACTTTTTCTATAATGTATCTGTGATCATTTATTTGTTTAGTAAGTGTACAATAAAGTGTTTTTTGTTTGTTATGACGTTCCGTCGTACATAGGAACCGGGCCTATATCTATTTAAGAAAACCGCATCATTAACAGCAAACACTCACTGATCTATAACGCTAGCGATCTGTTGGCTGGGGAACTGCGCGAGCACGCTGGTTATGTTCCTTTCGTAGAGAGCCATTAATTTGCGCACTTTCTTTTCTACCGAGAGCGGGATACGGCCCGAAGTTGAGGATAACACCTGAAAGAGGGATAAATTTGTTAAATAAATGTAGTATTATATATACACTTTGTAAACCTACTTTTTTATGTTAAAGCAGGCACGCGGAGCATGCGGTTCACCTGATGTTAAGTGACTGACCGCAGCCCATGAACATGTACAACATAGGAGTTTCGCAGATGCCTTGCCGACGAGGAGGAGGTGGAAGGGATAAGGAGAGGATCAATGACAAGAAGTTGGGAGAGGAGTAGAGCAGGATGGGAGAGGGATGGGATGGAAATACAGGCCTCCGGGCACCAGCTCACCGTACTGCAGTGCGTGCAATACTGNNNNGGGGGGGGGGGACGCACACCGGTGCGAGCTTGGCACAATCGTGCAATGCTCGGCTCACACTCTTTTATTGCTGAAGATGTTGTGCAGCAGAATTACCCTCTGTCGCCTCTTACGACACCCACGGGTAGAAATGGGGCGAGACACGTATTCTAACCCGTCGCCACACGGGTAGATACTATTTAAGGTACATACATATGTAATTGGGATGAAAAAGCGTCGTTCGTCTCCAACACAGGTCTGCGAACCTAGTGGAGGCGTTCGTCGTGTCATAGTAATAAGTCGAAACTGTGTGCCGTAATCAATATTTGAATTTGAATTTAAATTATTTATCTATACTAATATTATATAGAGGGTAACTTTGTTTTTTTGGTTGTAATGAATAGGCTCAAAAACTACTGGAGTGTATTAAAAACTCTTTCACCAAACGAAAGCTACGTTATCCATGAGCAACAGGCTATATTTTAAAGGCTGTAAATAACATTATGTTACGGAAGCGAAGCCGCGGAGTTCAACTAGTTTGAAATATAATAATCACATTTAAAAGGAGAACCGTAAAAATTAATTCCATGGTAAACCTAAAATGTTATTTTTTTTCTTCAATCCGACAACTTACAACATAAAATAAAATTGTAATTTAACAATAACCAAAAATATTGGCAATAGCATTTAAAATTTTGATTTCACACATTCACACAGTTCTTGGAAAAATCTTAAGTCAATAGTCAATCTGTTAAAATAAAAATTTACCACTCCGCTGATTCAGCGGTTAGAACATTAGGCGTCATTACAGAGAGATCCTGGGTTTGATCCCCGATGGAGACGTGGAAAAAAAGTCGCGACCCGGCAGAGCACAGAATACTTGACCACAGATAAAAAAATTATCAATAAAACGGATTTCACGTCCGTCCCATGTAAAATAAAAATACACACCTCTTGCAACTCCAACAATGGTAGCGAAGGATCTCGTAAACTCTGCATGAACTTCTCCACGACTTCGCGCAGGCGCGGTGTGTTGTACGGATCCGGGAGGCAGTAGCCTGCAAAATAATATTTATATATATTTATTTATTTCAAATTCAAATCGTTTCTTTTCAAAATTGGCTTTTTTGAAGGCTCTTTTGAAACGTCACATACATATTTTATTTTTTATTTACCACCGATTTGGAGGGCAGTGTAATTTTTTTTCATTATGTTCCTTAATAAATGTTTCTATATGTAATAGATTCAATTTACTCAAATGTTTATGAATCACACTGATGAAAATAAAAGGAAAGTAAAGTTACTAAGATAAGAACCCATAATATGCTAAAGATAATCCATTTATTTAATCTATATTTGTACACAATAATATTTTTGCAGCTTGGGAATATTTAAGTTTATTACTTTATACATGAAAAAAGTCGTAAGTGTGTTCTAACCTATCTTCAGGGGAATTGTAATACCATAAATATTATAAAAAATACTTTTTTCAAATTTAATAGATTCAAATCCGGATCGAAGGACCAATTTCCAGAATTCTGATCCATCTAAACTTACCAGGTAATTGACTTTTCATACGTTTTTTTAGGACTAATTTAAAGATTTTTATCTAACTAAACACGATTATTTTTTCTTACTTCTTAGAAAACAAAAATTATGTATAAATATTATTCATTTTTAAATAATAAGATTTGTTTTTATTTATTTTCACTTTATACATATAATTATTAACAAATAAATTAGTAAGATTGTCAAGCTAAGCATTACTTCATAGCGTACACTGAAAATCAGCACCGTGCATGCAAACCATCACAGCTTATGCTGAGTGGACGGACACCCTTCTCCAAGAATACACTGTTGTACACCTTTTCCATGGTTTTCTTTTTCCTTTTGTCATGTTTTGTTTTTAACGTTTTTAATATAATTTATAATCTATTTTTTTAAAAAAAGTTTTTTCTTTCTTTAACTTTACTACTTTTTTCCTGTGTTATGGATGCATTCCCGTTGGGTTCAGCTGACACTACCGTTCTCACGGGAATGGAATGCCATTCAACAGGGTGCATAGTTAGCGTATAAGTATTTTTAGTTTTATATTCATTTTTTACATTAATCTCTCGGTAGACTTGCATCGAGCGAGTCTGCTTCCTAGTACTAATAAGTTTAGCTAATAAAGATTTTTAATAAGTAAATTTGGTTTTTTGGGGCCTCCGGCTGTGACATACGTAACGACTGTTTCAACTCACCGGCCAGCGTGTTCTCCAGTGCGGCCCTGTGTTTGTTGTGCGCGTGGTTCAGCTTCTCGGACAGCGCCGTGCTCTCGCCCAGCGGGAACTGACCCTTGTACGGCTGCGCTGTGGTCACTAGGGAGGGGTCGTCCAATTCTGGGGGATATACGTTTTGTTAATTTTGTTCGAATTGCAGCTGTGATAGCATAAAACTAATTATTAGTTCGTTTACTATAATAAGCATACAAATATAAATACTAAAAAGCAGTAAAATTTTCCAACGACACATTAAGTTCACTTCTCAAAATGGTTGCCTGGAAGAGACGGCTTTGTAGCCATAAGGCCGCCATTTGTGCATGTCCATTCTTTTTTTTTGCTTGTGCTATGTTAAATTACTATTATAGAGTAAAATAGAAAAAAAAAAACATTTAAATTATTTATGTAAACTGTCGGTCTACAGTCTACACTGAGTTAAAAAACAGTGAATATAAACCATATCAATACAACTAATTATACTATCACATGGTACGTGGTCTATACATATACATAGTAGCTATTAATTGTATATATTAAATTTAATACGAATAGACAACGCGATTTTCCAAATATGTACATATTTAAGGTACAGTAACTTACCTAAGGTGCCCATAAGTGAGCCCATATCCAGTACAGCACCAGGTCTCAAACACCAGCTCACTTTACCAGATTCCGGAGCCGAGAGAGTCATCACCATTTTCATCACCTACAACGAAGGAAAATGAACAATTTAATATTAATAAAAAAACTTATTTATATGGCTTGTACATTTAAAGAAAAAACTAATGGATTACATTTATCACAATCTCAGAATAATATTATTTTTTTTTTTGCTGATAATGTACAAAAGATTAAAGTTAATTGAGACAAAGTAGTAACATTCACGTGCAAATAATTATTAAAATATACCACTTTAATTTAAGCATTCTTTTATTTACAAGTCCTCTAACTTCCAAAAGACATTTTTAAGTTTTCCTGCAGACGGGACTCTCAAGCTCGAAGGATTCTTCCCATACTCTAACACTATTATATCTAAATACAAGCTGAGCTCCGCGGTTTCACATACGTATATCATCCGTTTCATCCAAATCGGTCCACTAGTTTCCAAGCCAATTCAAACGAACAAACAAAAAATCAAATTTGTCCTCTTTATAATATTACTATAGATCAGGAGTTCCCAATCTGTGCGTTGCTTCCCCTTCTCACCCCNNCATCGATACGTTCCCATAATTCTATGTCAAACTAGAATAGGGCGTCGAAACGTACGTCGCGGATTGAAAAAGTTTGGGAACCGCTGGTATAGATGTCAATACTTAAACCCACCTCAATCTCAGCATACGGCTGCCCCTTATCCACATGCCCCCCGTCCTCCACCAGGCAGTTGATCAGCTTGCCCGCAGACGGAGCCCTCAGCTTGGAGGGATCCTTCTCCTTCTCGAAGACCACGGTCTGGTTGCCGATCACGATGCGGTACTTGTCCACCTCGTCTTTGAGATACGTGGTGTAGGAAGCACCGTCTATTGATAGGAGGGTACCTGCAAAAAAAAACAATATGTTAATATTTCTTCCCGCGTGGCAACGGGTTAGAATGTGTCACCACCCCATTTCTTCCCTTGAGTGTCGTAACTGACAGAGGATAATTCTGCTGCATAACATCTTCAGCAATAAAGGAGTTGGAGCTGAGCATTGCACAACACTCGGTCACTTAACAACAGGTGAACCGCATGCCCCGCTTGCCTGCTATAACATAAAAAAATGTATAGATAAATACATCCACGAAGACCCCCCCACTATTTTTCTCAATCGTAGACAGTATAAAACTTCACATAAGCTTCGGCTTGTGTGAATTGTTATAGGTACACACTCATTACCCATGTGTGCACACGCACACTAACGCAAATAGACTTATCAGAACAAAGTATTGCGATCATAGTAAAACATTTCCAAATTCAAAAATCGTTGTGGATGCTACTATCTATATTTAATGTGTTCATCTGTACTGCTGAATAAATGTCTTTTTTTTTTCTTTCTTTCTTTCTTTCTATATTCTCTGCTGAGACAAAAATATTAACTCACCTCCATCAGCAAGTTTGTGGACCTCCATCTCCTTGAAGCTCCCGTTCATGGCCAGGAAATAACTCGTGGGACCAGATTTTGTTGCTGCCACTTTATATTTGTACCCGCTGTGTATCAATTCCACTTCCACTGAATTGGACAGCTGGCTCGAGCTTTGAATCTGTCCCCTGAAGTGAAAAATATATACTATTAAATAAAAGTGTGCGCATGATTTAATTTTTCACCTAAACATACACCTTATCTTAAGCTACAATTTTACAATAATGTAATCAACAATACTTAAAATCAAGTTTTGTCACATTTGTTCTTTTATTTTTTATTTTTCAAACGAAAATGTAACTTTTATTTCAAATTCTAGTTGTTTATTCTTCCCAATTGGCTTTTTTGAAAGCTCTTTTGAAACGTGACATACATTTTTTTTTTTATTTACCACTGATTCGGAAGGCAGTGTCTACTGAGAAGAACCGGCAATCCATTTTTTTTATGTTAATTCAATTCATTTAAATTGTTTAATTATTAGTTACTGACACCCGTATTCGTTTAGGTCCACCCTGTGCGTTGTGAGAAAGCATAGTATAGTTTATGAATGCCGGTGTAATACCGGTATGTAATTTTCGTGTTTACGAAATATCAACAAGAAATGGGAAACTAGAATTTCTCACTTGCCTTTTTTGTATTGTTTGCAGTTTTTTTTGACAACCCGATTGCACCGGAGTGTATTATTAGAAAATTATGATGTGATATTCATTGTGATTTTCAACTGTCTGGGTGTTAATTTATCTATATGTATGTATGTCCTTACAAAAAAAATATATGTATGTTGTTTAAGTATGTCTATCAATTAACTAGTTTCCATAGTTTTGCTTAGTTTAGGGCTAGATGGCGCATTGTGAAATGTCCAGGAATATTTATTTATTATTTTTATGTTTTCTGACCGATTGTACTAATAAATGGCGCACTTACTTCTCCAAAGCACTCTTGAATTCCAGGAAGTGTGCAGTTATGATGCTGTCTGCGATGAGAATCGAACCGCAAATCACGCCCAGCATTACGTCTGGCTTCTCCGATTGTACCTGTAAAAAAATTAAAAATTAGTTAATATTTTGTCATTAAATCTTATTAAGCATGATAAACCTAGCTACCTTAATGTTAAAACGTAAATAAATATTGTAAATTTAATTCATACTGATTTTCTAGGACGGGATTGGATGCTTGGACGTAATTACCTACCTAAAAACACAGGTACACTTTATTCCTTTACTCTCAAAAGCCGATAGGGGCAGACCGACACTCGCGAAGAGAGATCAGGCGCAGCACCGACGACTTATTAGAAAAATCTCAATAACATATTTATGACCCCACCCGGGAGTCGAACCCGAGACCTCTCGAGGTGTAATCAAAGCTGCAACCACTAGACCAATGAGGCAGTCAACCACCACCATCCCCAACATACTACAGTTATATCGACTTATTTTTGAAAATTTCAGAGAATATTCTAATTTTCCTAAATAGTCTGGACACCCGACTTTTCTTTTGCCAATTTAATACTTCATCACCCATTCTTAAGTATTTATTGCTGAAATAGTAAGAAAATGATTTTAACTTACCCTTTCAGCGATCAGCGCGTCAAGCCACGCGGTATCAATATTGTTGTCTTGGAAGGCCGGCGTCTCCAGCAGTGTGATGAGATACTCCACAGTAGTGCGAAAGTCACCTCTGATGCTGAGCTCCTTGAGAGCTATTACTAGGTTCCTGTAAACATTTATATGAAGATTAAATGTTTATACAGTTTCGAAATCTCATGAATGCCAAAAATATAAAAACAAATTTTGCTAAGTCAAATTTATATTATTAATTCTAGTGCCATCAGACGACGCGCCCCAACAATTTTTGAATTTGGAAATATTTTACTATGATCGCAATACTTTGTCTTGATTAGTATATTTTTTTTAGTGTGCGTGTGCACACATGGGTAATGAGTGTGTACCTATAAAACTTCACACAGCGGTAGCTTGTACACATATACTGTCAACGATTGAGAAGAATAGTGGAGCGCGTCTATGTAGATGAATTTATCTATATTTAAAATTTTCGAGATTGGAAAGTCAGTTTCCTAAATAATAATTTACCACAAAAAGAAAATTAATTTCAATAATATTTTAAGGTAATATTTATGTCCATCCATGATACAATAGTGACCATTCAAATTCAAATTTACATGCATAAATTAAAATATAAGTATTTATAATAATGGCTAGACTCTGTTGAGATTGGCCACCATGGCCGAAATCGGTCAGGGGAGAGCAGCTACATGGCAAAAGATTTTTGTATTTCTGTACTCACTCTCTGGCCTGTTCCCGAGTCTCCCCCCACGAGAAGCAGTGGCCGAACTGCGAGTCGGCGAACTCGTGCAGGCCCCCGGACGCGGCCACGCTGAAGTAGCCCCACACGTTCTTGGACGAACGGAAGTTAAGCTCTTGCACTGTGCCGGACGACGGTTTGAAACCTGAAATTTATTTATTTATTTATTGACTGCTCGGTTGGCGCAGTGGATACGTCAGTGCCTATTGCGCCGGAGGGTGTGGGTTCGATGCCCACGGGTAGAAAATTATGATGTAATGAACATTGTAATTTTATACTGTCTGGGTGTTAATATCTATAATATGTATGTATTTACAAAAAAAAAGTATGTTTAAGTATGTCTATTGGTTATCTAGTTTCCATAGTACAAGCGTTGCTTAGTTTGAGACTAGATGGCGTTGTATAAAATGTCCGAGAATATTTATTTATTTATTAGCCATACCAACAGTGTACACATAAAAACTTAGAGTTATTTAAATCGAAACATGTATATCTAGTAAGCTATTATGTATACACCAATTACAGGAATTAAAAAGGTTATTTATTAATTGTATTGTAATATACTTGAAGAAAATCTGATACTGATAACAACTTGATCCTACTTTATCTGTTATAAAAATAATTTATGATGCTTTAAAACAAACGAAATACAATGTTTAATATTATGAATGGAGGTACCATGTCAAATAAAATGTATTTGATAATATTTTTCATTAGGCCTAAAGGTAACTACCCTCTTTCGCCTCACCAGGATTCTCAATGGTGATTCTAGTGACGATCACGTGTCTTTTGAGCAGAGCCCTATACCGGTGCTATAAAGACAACAACAAGTAACATCAGCGTTCTCAGAGTTTTGGTAAAGATTATTTGGTCCTTCGAGCCGGATACCCGACATTTCCTCAAAGCCTCATTTCTTACCTAGGTAAAAGACATATATTCTTACCTTCATCAGGATTCTCGGAGGTGATCCTAGCGGCGATCACGTGCCCCCAGGGCGAGGGCCTCTGCGCGGGCTCGTCGAAGTTCAGCGGCGAACTACCCCAGGGAGATTCGCCGTACAGCAGACGAATGTCCTTGATGTGGTAGAGGGGCAGGCCCATGGCGATCTGAGAAAAAAAAAATATTTTGTATTGTTACCTCTTGATGGAACTGCATCTCGATTGATTTGTACATTAAACACTTCGCTAGTTCCACATTCGTTTATTTTCTACACTATATGAATTATTTATAACAAATTAGACCGGTAACACCATCTTCAGTAAAAGAAGATGGTGTTCGAAACCGGTCTAATTTGTTTAATGTACAAATCGATCAAAAAAAAAGAGTTTTTAATACCGACAAACACAGGAAAGGTTGTATGGCAGAAATCACTTTTAGTGATAAGGCCGCCTATTGTACTCGATTCAAATGTACTGCATATCTGCTATTTTTGTAATTCATTTGTTGGTGTACAATAAAGAGTTTATTATTATTATTAAACACACTCCGCATAACACGATTCCGAAAGAAATAATTCTCGTAAAATTATTTTTAGAGCTCCAAAACTCAATTGAATCAACTACATTATGAACTAATAAGCAGTGAGCATAGAATTTAATTAAATTACTTAGAACATAGCACAGAAGGAAAATCAAGAAACAAAAAGTCAAGTTGCTTGTAGTTTAAATTGCAGTTATTTCGTTTATTTTAAGAAAATGTGCATTTTACATTTAATTTTTTGGGCTGTAAATTTTATCAAAACTATAAATAGTTTTTAGAAGAACGATTTATAATCAAGCAAAGCGGCGTATAATGTTGTCTAAGAACCAATTTATTAAAATCTCTAATTAGAAAAGTTTCTCTTTGAAAATTATACACATACTATATATAAGCTTTTTACATTCATTTTAGGAATCAACCAACTACCCCCTCAACAAAACCTCACCTGCAACTGAGCAGCGGGTAGATTGACATCGGCCACCATCTCCGTGCAGGGGTGCTCCACCTGCAGCCTCGGGTTCAGCTCCAGGAAGTAGTACTGGCCGGTGGCCGGGTCGTACAGGTACTCCACTGTGCCTGCGCTCACGTAGCCCACCATTTTGGCTAGGCGAACCGCCGCCTGAAGAAGAAATAAAAAAAAAGTGAGAAAAAATGTTTGTTTAAAGTACACACTACCGGCCGTCTTCAATAATCTATCTAGTTATGCATTCACCCCGACCCTCAGTTTTAGGCTAAAGTGGAACATATCGATGAGTAGGCACATACCACCGATATATTACGCTAACTTAGGATAAGCATTTTAATTGTTTAGTTACTTCTCATTATAGGTATTTTAGGACATAAGCTCATTCAATGTAATAAATAGTTTTTAATGTAATTTTAAATTTTACTTTTTTTAAAAACTCATATTCCCAAGTGGAAAGTTTAACTATCTATCCCTTGTTTTGCTTACTAAAGTCAGATAAATCTATCTATTTGCAATTACTTTGATTTCAATATGCTGTCGACGGACAGCCTTTGCTATGAATTTTGTCAATCTTACGTCATATAATCTGAGATAACAATCTATCTATAATCTTTGGTACATTATTGAAAACCGTCGATATTATTATTGATTGCACTTATAGTTAAAAAAATATTAGCTTATATACATGCCTTTATAACAGTTTAATACAACAAATGTTATATAAGAATAGCATTAAAAAATTCGGAATTCATTATGAAATTTCATAGAATAGAATTTATGTATAATATAATACGACATAAACATTTGTCTCGTTATAACGAAATAACATGACATTTTAAAGTAAAAACGTCAAATTTCTATTAAAATCCTTTTCTATTTAATTCAGAATTAAATGCTTTCAAATTTAAAGTGTATAATTCATTTTTCATATATACGACGCGATTAACGATCACGAGCAACTGTAACTAATATAAAAGAAGAGCTTTGAATGTTTAAATAGAATTGTAATTAAATAAGATTTTAAAATAAATAGAGGAAATAGTGTAAATAGGTATTTAATTCAATACTTAAAATGCATTTCCACCAAGAAGTCACAATATAATCTATCAAAATTTAAATTAAAGTTTAAATAGAATTAATCTTATATATACCTTCTCCATCTCAATAAAAACGTCAGGTTTGGCCACAGCTGCCGGCGCCTCTTCGATGATCTTTTGGTGACGTCGTTGGATCGAGCAGTCACGACCGAAGAGGGATATAGCGTTACCTGGAGGATAAATAATTAATTATTTAACATTGTGAAAATATTTTAAACATTAAATATAACATTGTTATAAACTGATAGTGTCCATGTAATAGAAATGAACTGTGATTCTACACAAATTATAAAACTAGTCAGTTAACAACGAATCATAGCTAGTCATAACGACTATTAGCAAAGTGAGGGTAGATGGGTCGTGACGTCACTAACATGTTCGAGCGCCAACACGTTACACGTTATTTCTTTATTAATTAAAAACCCCCCCTACACCCTCTACACCAAAAGACCCAATTATTGACCTACAAATATATAAAAAAAGGTAAGATCAATATAATTTATTTTATCAAATAATTTATTAGTTAATAAATTCGATGCGACGACCCGATTGGCGCAGTGGATACAGCAATGGTCTATTGCGCCGGGAGGTATGGGTTCAATCCCCAAAAGTAGAAAATTATGATGTGATACTACTAGAACTAGACTAGAATTTTGTAATTTGCAACTGTGTGGGTGTTAATTAATCCATAGTATGCATATATTTACAAAAAAAAAAGTATGTTTAAGTATGTCTATCAGTTATCTAGTTTCGATAGTACAAGCTTTGCTTAGTTTGGGACTAGATGGCGTTGCCTTAATAGTCCACAAATATTTATTTACATATTTAATATAAAATAAAATATTACCATACTGATCAGCGAGAAGTTGCACTTCCAAATGTCTAGCTGATTTGGCGAGCTTCATCACGAATATTGGAGATCCGGGCACTTCAGCTTGTACCTGTAAAAATTAATTTCAATCATTTTTAAACTTAGGAAAGATAGTAAATTTTGAAAAACATAATGTCTTAATTTGCTTGATAATTACAAACTATTAACTTCTAAGTTGCAAGTTAGTAGGTGTTATAATACCTTAATTAAATACACTCCTTTCAAACACAAAAATATATCGAAGTATAAAGTTGTTCTTGTATTTTTCTTTACACTTTAACAAGCGCTTCTTATCAATAATTCATTTCAATTTTTACAATTTCATTTCAAACAAAAGATCAATGAAAGAAAATTATAAAATCTTAAATATAATGTATGTTACAATAGTATAGTAGTTTTTATTTAATAATTTCTTTAATAATCACTAAATCAATTGTCAAACATTTTTTTTTAAACCATACTCTGTTAACTCATCCATACCACTAACAAAAAAAATAAAGAGCAAAGGACCCAAAAGCGTACCTTGAGGCACTCCCCATACAAATATTAAAAATCAATATAAAAACGACTGCTAACCTGACGAAACATGTTGTTGAAATCATCAGGGTTCTCCACTTTACGGATACCCTTACCACCACCACCTTCCGATGCCTTGATCATCACAGGGAATCCTGAGATTGAGAATAAAAAAAATATTGCTTTGTTTATTTACATAAGAAATTTATAATATTGTCGGAAACATTTTGTGATTTCATGTTTTAACAAGTTTTGAATGTCATCTTTCTATTCAAATGTCAATTGTTAGTTGTCAGCTGTCATCAAAGTCCTATAAAAGAGTAAGCGCGTTCAGTATCTGCGCGCATTGGTACCGATTGCGCGGTGCTCGAACGTCTTATTGACGTCACGACCCAACTACCCTCACTTTGCTAATAGTCTTTATGACTAGCTGTGATTTGTTGTTAACTGACTAGTTCTATAATTGGCCAGTTGTGTAGAATCACAGTATATTTCTATTACATTTGACATAATTATACAAAGCCCCTCTATTAGTTTCTTACAATATTATAAATGTGAAAGTTTTCTGCCTGCCTGTGTGTATGTCTCTACTTACTACCTAAACTACAGAATCGATTTGGATGAAATGTTGTACAGAGATTGTTTGGAGTCCGAGAAAAGATATATACTAGTTCCTATCCCGGAATTCCCACGGGAACGGGAGATATATCTTAAATTTTAAACATCAAAGACAGCTCGTTTTTATATGTATGTTTGCACGCCAGCTTGTGGCTGATGTGTTCCAAATAATTTAAATAAATGTGCAAATTGTTAGCAAATAAAGATATTAATTATTATTATTAAAATCGCGGGACATAGCTACTATACCATAAAATGAAGTTATATCCGATCCGATATAAGAAAACAATTACTTTCATAAAGTTTTTTTTTAGTATTTTCACATTTGCTTACCAATTTTAGTGGCTGCTTGTAAGCCCTGCTCTGGGGACGAGACGCAGCCTCTGGCGAACAACTCAGAAGATATCTTGATTTTCTTGCTGTTGTATTCAGCTTTCAGTTCTGAAAACGATTATTAAGTATAAAAATTAATGACAATTAATAATTTTGTGTTTAAATTGATCGCAACGCACCCACGAGTCTTTGTAACTTGTGTGCGTTAATGGGCAACATTCACTTAACATCAGGGGATTCGCCAGCTCATGTCTTACGCCACAACAGAAAAGGGTGTGTAAAAATATCAGAAAAATGAAAAACGTCTGCATAGTATCATTAATAGAGCATTATTTTAAAATTTTACTATCTAGTTAAATTATATTAGGACCGGCATACTCTCTTCCTCTACAATTTTTTAACATACTTATCAAAGCCGTCTCCGAGAGCCCACATTTTTATCTGGATGCCCTACGAACTCCAGACTTATCCGAAAATACACTTACACCGCTTCCAGTCCAAGGTAGGGTCGATACACAATGGAGGAAGCAATCTTGTCTCCAAGGGCCCAAATGGTATTTTCCGAAGGCCCTTTATACCTTGCCTTTTATAAGAACATACAGAATTGAAATACACTTACCACTACCACTCCAAGGCAGCGTCGGTATATCAGCCGTCTGAGCCACGATAGACGATGCAATCTTGTCTCCGAGGGCCCACATAGCTTTCTCCGGAGGCCCTATGAACACAACTCCGGCTCTGTGCAGGAGTTCTGGCAGTTTCGGGTTCTCGGACGCGTGACCCCAACCGGCCCATACGGCCTGAAAAAAAGAAAAAAATAGTCAAATTCTGAGACTGTTAGTAAATAAGACTACCAGTCCATTTAGGGCAACTTTTAAAAAAACATACGACTCGAATTGATAACAAATATAAGACAATCGCAACAATATCTTATCCAATTTTCATAAACGTACTTAGAAAAGAAATAAAGCATACCAAAACCTATCCAGCTATTTATTTATTTTTATTTATTTATTTATTTAGGGTACATCAACAGATCGCACATAAAACATTGCTTAAACAATAAATACAAAAGAAACAATATTCTTAAGTTAGACCCTATTAAAGATGTACACAACATTGAAACGAAAAAGGAGATAACTGTAGTAAGTGAGGTTGAACGTCACATAGCTAAAAAAAACAATTAAATATATCTATGGTAAGATAAACTAAGACATATTTTTTGAGCAACGATATTATCTATACAATTTTCGTTGAAATATTAAACTGAACTAATTTTACCCTGAAATATATACCTTTTAAATTCAAATTATTGGTACACAGTCTAATTAGACCGTAAACCTGATGAACTAAAAGCCCGCCGACCTGTGGCTATTCGTTATAATATTATTGACGGTGTCCTTACATGTCCACAATGTGCTCGTACCTTTAAGACTAAGACAGGGTACCTAAGCCACACCCGAGCACACGAGATAGCAATCAACAGCTAGCTCCCAAATCTAATTACAGTCACCATGACCGCATCGGCCTAGATAAATATATATTGCTACTAGGGATTGCTCCCGGGAATTCCCGGTACTCGATTTCCCGGGAATTCCCGGTA
>LQNK01001357.1:0-10607 GCA_001586405.1 Phoebis sennae
GACCGGTCCTCCATCCGCCACCCGGAGGACGCTCCCCTACGCCGTGATGGGCCAGCGCGAGGAGTTTTATTATCTAACTGAACCGAATACAAGCCCCTTCAGTTCCAAGGCTAATCTGGCTTATCATGAAACTTAAAATAATATAGTATGAAATGAAATGAAAATTAAAGTTATTAAATATAATTAAAAATATTTGAAGAACGTACAGTCATGTCAAATCTTTAACATATAGAATGTGAAAGTAGAGATGTTAATAATAGACTGTTAGTCAATGATATTATATAACTATAGATAGCTAGCACGCTAAATATATATATATATGAATGATTATATTTCTATGCTTGTGTATGTTAATGTATTTTAATTATTTTGTGGTATTATGTACTTTTAAATTATGTTGTAAGATGACAATCCAATTATTGAATTTTATATGTATATTGGAGCTCTGTTATCTTTATTAATAAAATAAATAAATATTTATATTTTTGGACTAGATATCTATCTGACATACATACTTAAACATACGTTTTTTGTGAAAGGTACATATATTTTACTATATAAATTAACACCCAGACGGTAGAAAATTACATTGTAAATCACATCATTATTTTCTACTCATGGGGATCGAACCCACACCCTCCGGGGCAATAAATAAATAAATAAATATTCCTGGACATTTAACACAACGCCATCTAGTCCCAAACTAAGCAAAGCTTGTACTATGGATACAAGATAACTGATAGACATACTTAAACACTTTTTTTTTTGTAAATACATACATACTATAGATACATTAACACCCAGACAGTAGAAAATTACAATGTTCATCACATCATACTTTTCTGCTCGTGGGGATCGAACCCACACCCTCCGGCGTAATAGACCATTGCTGAACCACTGCGCCAATAGACCAGTAAATTAAATTACTGTGAGTAATTTTTAGTTTGAAAATTACAATAAACGATGCATGGACTCAATTATGAGTAGGAATTAACCAACAAGCAGTCGCATTACGTCGATAAGGTAAGGTAAAGAAATTTTACTGTTCGATAAACTACTATCATGTCGCGATGTGCTAAATAGATATTGATTTATAAATATTTTTTGTGTGTTAAAAAAACGTTTTTAAATGCTCAAAATTATCTAATTCGGAATTTTTGGAAGATATAAGTAGGGATAAGCTGTTGACAACAGACAGTCGCATTACGTCGATTAGATAAGGTAAATAAGTTTGGCTGTTCGATAAACTACTATCATGTCATTGATTTATAAATAATTTTTGTTTACGTTAAAAAAACGTTTTTAAATGCGCAAAATTATCTATTTCGGAATTTTTGGAAAGATTATTATCATGGATTATTTAAAATTTGATAGCATATTATTTAAATGTCTTATCCTACTAATATTATAAATGCCAAAGTTTGTATGTCTGGATGTATGTTTGTTTTTCTTTTACGCAAAAATGACTGAACCGTAAACATAAAACTTGGTATACATAGGTAAGGATCCAGTATAATACATAGTCATATTTAATCCCGGAATTAAATTATCACCCAAATAATAAATTCATAAATATTTTATACCACTAAATAACAAAAACACAAACAGGTACACGTTAAATATCAAAACAAAATCTAAATTGATTTAATTTTTCAGCTTTATGTAAACGTTCCTTAGGTTTTTCTTAACTTATTTCCTGTCAATCCTTATAATTTATTTTAGTAAAAGCAATCTATAAATTGCCAATACAAGGTTACCCTTTGATGAAGCGATACTTAATTATTTTTACAAGTCGTTTCCTATTTGTCAATCTTCTGGATGATAACATTGAACGATTTTTCACCGTAAATTTACTTTCTTTTTCATTTTTTTTAACGGGTGTACAATGTTGTTATTGTAGTTGTATTTCTAAATAGTTTTTCTTGCAGCTTCTTATATATTTTACGACTTTAGAAGCGTAGGTATAAAATATTATGGAACCTATATTTCACAGATAAAGATCTATACATACTACTATAACAGAGTTATGTCCATGGAGAGCTAAAAATTTTTTTTTAAATAAATTGTAGCCTATAAGTTGAACCCAAATTATGGTCTATCAGCGAATAAAATTTTGTAAAAATCTTCCCAATCGCTTACGCATTATAATATATTAATTTATATAACGTTTATAATATCTCATATTATAAACGAATTTTGGATTCACACCAAATGAAATCTTACAGAAAGGCGGTGTACCTTTTTGCGTATTTCATCTTAATTCCATCTGAGTTCATTTCAGCTACAAAAACCTGCACAATAACTTCGATTTAAAATAAAATTGTAATTTTTATTGTCAAGGATAAAAAAATGGTATGCCAGCCATTAAAATTAAAACGCCATTAGGTATGTACTTCTGCAAAGGATATTAAAAATAATCGTAAATAATGTCGAATATCCGATTAAAATCTATCCGTAACCGTATCCGAATCCTATATAAAAGTTTCAAATTATTTCTGATATGGTTGGAGTCTAAATGAGACAAGGTGCACACGCCATATGTATTATTTCCGTGTAATTGTGTTTATTTATTTTATTTATTGACCAACCAACGTTTGAGTACAATGATACTTATATCTAAAACTAGGTATATGGTAAACTTCTTGATTAAATGTATCAAACAATTATTGGTTGATACAGCATGCACAATATTATACAGAGGTATTTTTTTTTAAATAAATACAGTAATGAGAGACTACGTAAGCCTTACACAAATTTTTATATAGACCAAAATTTACTTAAAAATCTAGTGAGGATTAAAATATTAATTATGACGATTTAAAAAAATATTTCGGAGCTTGTTGGGTGAGTGATAGAAAATATCTGCTATATCACTAAATTTATTTGCCAGTGCTATAATCCTTGGGATGGGAGAGTTGGAGCCAAAAACAGATTTACGAAAAGGAGGGACTAAAGGTGTTATTTTTTTACGGGAAACCTGATGGGCACACGTAAGTTAATTTTAGTGTTACGTGTATTAATTTTACTTTTAAAATTCCTGAAAAATCTAGCTCACATCCGAAATCATAATATGTAACTAGAACATCGGATAGTTCGAAATATTTTCATATCCGAATCCGTTTAGGTGTAATTATTACCATATCCATAACATGCCTGACTTGTGTGCAGTGTTTAATTGAATTAAAAGCTGCCATAGAATGAATAATTGTACTTCAAGGCAAAAATGTCGTTAAGCAAATTAATGGATCCGATGAAATTAATTGTCTTAGTTTTTATTGTGAAGTAGGAGTATATTATGTCTTCATTTTCTCGTTTAAATTTATTTTTGATTGGTTGAAATATATCACGGCTTTCGATGCCAACTGTACCAACGGGACGCAAAGTATCCTTCTTGATTATCCAAAAATTGTTAACAGAAAAACCAAACACGCGTAAGTGACCGAAATCAGGATGTAATCCTATACTGAGGAGCTTACCTTTTACAAGATTTTCCTTAACTTGCATTCCGGCGTTAGTAATGTTTTTTGCTATATTAATACAGTTTAGTTGTACATATTTGAAGCTTCGACCGCCTTTTGAGATTTTTAAAAATCCTTTTAATATTATAAATGTGGTCGTTTGGATGTTTATGTGTCAATCACCGTAGACCTACTTTGATGAAATTAGATATACAGATAGTCTAATAGGTGACAGGATACCTTTTATTAAATAAAATGTAATCTCGGACATTTAAAAACGCTATCTAGCCCCAAACTAAGCAAAACTTGTACTATGGGAACTAGATAACTGATAGACATATGTAAGAGATTTGAAATGGTTTATCATACCTAGAAAGTGTACATAATAATTTTCTACCCCTTGGGATCGCCAAACATTGATTCACTTAATTTTAATTTTTTTCATCTCTCAATTGACTAAGCTTCATCAATTTTTTTCATCATATTCACAAAGGATGTCAAGTACAATCTCAAGGTATATTATGTACTCTTTGAAGTGCATTGATGTACAAAATTGGCAATGTCTTTGGACGTAACTCACAAAGATGCCTAATTTTCGTCGAACTTGAGCATTAAATTTTTTGTTACATTTTAATCTGTAGGAGTATAGGAGTGAGGGATGGGAGGTTGGCAAATGACTCTATAGAGCACAGTGGGTAATCGGTCTTTCAGCTGGAAGAAACGCCATACAAAGTTTTAATACCTCGCCTTGACTAGTCTTTAGGTGGTGATCTTCATATTCGATCTTTGTCATTTCAACAGTCATTGACAATACGTAAACAAAAAATAAAATTCCGTGTTTTTTACAACCAAGGGCGTCGCTCGCCTTTGCTCAAGGGGGCTCAGAGGGAGGAATGGATATGAAGAATGAAAAAATATTATTATAAGGTATATTCGTATAGATGTATAAATATGTTGCGAGTGAATAATATGAACGCATTTAGCTATATCTTTCTGGCAAAAGTGTGAAATACTATTTCGACATTAAAAACAATTAATTCTTCCAAAATGTAACTTATAAAAGAATTCATATCCAATGGTTGGTGAAAATAGAGATTTAATATTGAAACAGTAGCCCATACAAAATAGCCCTTCGTTTTATTTACGTTTGAAGTACTTTTAGCCGAGTTCTACCTATATTTAGATCTGTAGCCGTCGCCAAATGTAACTGTTACATAATACATTCTTATATTATACGAAACCTTTCGACAATATTCACAACAATTCTATGATTTCTCGCTTGGAGACTGAAATGGTGATATTTTTATTTTGTTCGTTATTTTACTCGTTTTATATTTAATGGATCAATCATTTTGTTTCAGGTCAATTGAATATGTGAAGCCTCAAATTGTAAGTAACTTTGATTTTATTTATATTTTTTTAACTGCAAGAATTCTTATTATTAAATAAAAATGCTTTTTAATAGATATTAGATACGCGGTTTATTATATGTATATTGTTATTACTATTTAACTTCGTTCGAGCATTTTACAGCGAGAGTGGTCACGGGAGACTAACAACAATGCAATGTCGTGACTCAATAAGGAAAATATTTACGTCAAAATAAACACAAAATAAATAATAAATTTTTGTCTTTGCTAATATTATAAAGGAAAAAGATTTTATTTTTTGTTTGTTTGAATTGAATAGGTCCCGAAACTACTGGGCCGAATTGGATGAGATTTTGTCCAGAAATTGTTATCCGAATCCACGGAAACCACGGAACTCAGCTAGCAGCGCAATATTTACGTGCTGCAAAAGTCTTTCCTTTAGTATTATTATGTGTTATTTGTGTATTTATGTAAGTGGTGCGCATCTATCGCATTACTATATATATAATCTTATTCCTTTACCATGGGTTGCCTAGAAGAGATCGCTCTTTAGCGATAAGGCGGCCTTTTTGTACTGTACCTTTACCTTTGTCATGATGTTAGTGTTCAACTTTGATTCATTCATTCATTCATTCTTCACCTCCTATAACACTGTTTCAACGCATCTTAAAACATTTTAGAAGTAAATTAAAAAGAGCACAAAGTCCAACACAACTCTGTAGCACATAAATTGTGTCAGGGCCTGATGACGTCACGCGGCCCCGCCTGAAAAACTGTTAAATAGCATTATACTAAAGAGGTCTTAGCCGTATCGCTTCCCTATTACATTTTAAGTTGATGTAATATTTCTTTACACAGTCGTAAGAGAAATACCTAATTATTTTCTTAGGAAAATATTTTGACCTAGCTTTTGAATCTTCGCTCGCGAAATTTGTGATGTAGAATTCAATAAAAGGTATCTTAAACCAGCTAATAAAAGGAAACATTTCATCTTATCCATTAGTCTATCTATATACGAAATTTCGTCAAAATCTCTTCTGTAATTACGACGTGAATGACATACAAACATCCAAACATCACATTACATTAGTAGAATTCAAAGGATTTGTAGATATTAAATCAAAAGAAGTGCTTACAAATATTGTTGTAAAAATCTATTGAACTTAAGTTAGTTAGTTGGAATTACTGGTTCAAATACTTAATTTTCATACGTTATTCCTGAACAGAATAATTACCAAAAATACTGCCGTTTTGTTACTTTTGTCGTTATAAAAAGAATTATTTTTTACCTATAATTAACTAATACCAAAAGATTTTTTATGTCAAAACCTGGCTTTCTATACGTGTGTGTATAAAAAGATAAATATCTTTTAGGTTTTTCGATTCAACGATAAGTGAGACATTGTTTTATTAATTATACACGTTTCTACTCACTTTTTATTGTATTGTATCTGGTTTTTCTATACAAGTGTGTGTTTAACAAACATAAAACTCTTTTCCGTCAATATGATGCCGCATTCTAAAAATATAATAGATGATATAACGAACTCATATCGGAACAAGCAAATTGCATTCGCATACAAGCGCCGGACCACAACTTAATTTGCCTCATGACATTTAAATACCAGTAGGTTTAAATTCGCCAGGGTATTATGTGTATGAAATTAGATACTAAATTGATTCGTGATCCTCGTTAAGGCGAATACGTAAATTAGTTAGTACAGAATTGATGATAAATGCTTTATAATTTTCAAAGAAATACTTTGATTTCATTTGGTCAATATCAATTAAAACTTTTTAAATAACAATAAATAGTATGATGTGAAAACACGTTTAAGTGTACTCTTAAATTTAAATATTTTCAATTGATAATCTTGCTTTTTGTTTTTGTTTTCTTATGACGTTAATTAATATTAGTTTTAATTACTTATATTAGTATTACGTCTTACTTACTGACCAATGGATCTTTGTCATTCGTGTTCATTAAAAAAATTGATTCCTACTAGATCTCTAATTATCATGTCCTTCAGTGAAACTCTTGCGATAAAATATACTAACAGACTGTATGTTTCCAGTTTTCACTAACAACTTATAAATTATATCCTCTCTCTCCCTCTATTATGGAAACAATCTTATTAAAAAGCTTTACAATATTTTAAAATTAGAAACCATTGATAAAAAAAAATGGTAAACATACATATTACATTAAAGTTTGGTTGCACGTCATCATTTGTGATAGATTTCCAAAACCGCAATTGATTGACGCGAGTTTGTAGTAAATCGAATATACTAACCTAGTGCAATAATAATTTCGTTTCAAACATTTATTTTGTGGTTGTCTCTCTCATTAAAATATGATTTAACCAATGTGGGAACCTGCAAAATACCGCCATAAATTTTTTGCATATAAATAAAACTAAAATACATGTGATACATAAAACTATCATTTTCATTCTAAGAATATTTATTTATTATTGAAGCAAGATTTCATTGATAATTGCATGAACTATATAATTCTAATTCCTTACCTGATAATATATTAAAGTATCATAGTTATTCTAAGAATATTTATTTATTACTAGCTTTCCGCCCGCGGCTTCGCCCACGTGGACTTCAAATTTCTGTACTTACTTTGTGAATTTTCGAAGTAGAGATGGTATGACAATTTTTAAGATTTAGAAACGTACATTTGTAAAAATATATCTAGTTCGAAGTATATCCTACATTAAACATAACAAAAGTGTCACTGTTCAGTTTTATATAATGGAGAATGTTACTAGGTATGCCAAATAGGTTGAAAGTTTGATACAGTATAGCTTGTACCTATACAAATACACTGTTTTTTGTTGCAGTCAAAAATACCAAGTAGTTTTCATTTTATAAGCTTTTAATCTTTCGAGTTCCGGTAAAGTCACGTGACCGCTTGTGACGTCACCACAGATCACTCCCTATAGATTCCGCATGAAGCATATTTTGTTTGAATTCAAAGTCACCAAAGATTGAGGAAAGCACGGGGCGTGCGGGGAAGGGCTACTGCAATGTGATTGGCTATTTCAAGGTCGTGCATTTGTTGCAGTGATGGGACATGATTTCTTTTATAGTTGCAACTATTTTTAAAAAAATTACATAAGTTATTGTAATTAAGAGTACTAACAATTGGTGAAATAATACAGACCCATGTTAATTTCTTTGCAAAATCAAGTTCGATTCCGGACTCGGTAAACCAATTTTCCAAAAATCCACTGATACAGTTTTTATATTTTCGTCAAAATCGGCCTTTGGCGACTTTGTTCATTACTTTAAAACTATAAATAGGGCATAAAATTAACATAATGATAAATTTTAGTAAACAAAATATTATTAAACCTTTTTAAAAAAAATGATTTTATGAATAACCTCAATTTGAAAGTACGTTAGCTACTTATTTTTATAGATAGCAAGCTAATTATTTTTATTAATATAAAAAAATATCGATATTATTCGATAAAAATAATACAGACTTTGAAACATCCCTATTCTTTTTGTGCAAGAAAGACAGCAATAGCATAGTGCTGAATGAGTGAAAGAGACGTGTGAAGTTCTGTATCTAGTAGTATCCATTATAACTTGAGCTCCGCTAACGCTGCGATTACACGCACCAATTTATCGTAGTTAGTAAATAGAAATCGAAAGAAAATCGTAAGTATAATCACTGTTAGGAAGTTAGTCTTCCTATTTAGTCAAATCTTGGGTGCTCGACCGTTCTAACTTCCTATTTAGAACGTAAATCGGAGTGTGTAATCGCAGTTAGAGAGACAGAGAGCTCAGTCGCCGCACGGCGTTCGATGCCGACACATGTGGAGTAAAAATGTATTTACAAAAAGAAAGAGATATTATCATAAATATTCTGGACATATATAAAGATATGTCGATTTTATCGTAAATTGAATATTTTCTAAAAGAGTAATTATGGCTATGCAATATGTATGTTTTATAGATCTTAAACCCATAGCTTAAAAAAATTGTTTGTAAAACTAAAGCCTAAAATAATTAATTCTCAAATAAATAATTAAATGAGGAATCAATGGAAAGGTCCTTAAAAATTAAATACACCGATTTCTTTATAGATTTTTGTATTAATAAATCGTTGCCGAGAAATACGCTTCTAAATTCATAAAAAATCACATGTCGAAAATTTTGTAGCCTATGCGAGCGAAACTGCGGGCGGAGTTAGTTTAAAATATGATAAAATTTTGTAGAATTCATTTGTACATAATTTTTGAAATCCTTTCCTATAAGTCGATATTTTCAATTTATCATCTTTTTCTATAAATATCAAAAAATAGGATTATTTTAGAGAGCGTAGGAGCCATCCTTCCAACACGACGTTCGACTGCCAACTGAGTTAGAGAGCGATCTAGTCAAATGTAATCACAACGTTCAATCTGCAGAGACTGCTCATCGTTTCGATAAATTGTATAATGTAATTTGGCCTTTATAGTTATTCCCTTTTTTTAAAGAATATATAAGGTTAATTTAAAAAAAAAGTTAGATGAACCCTGCGTTAGGTCAAATACAAATTAAATACAAATTTCCAACGTTCAGTTAAATGTATTTATTGAGTAATCAATGTTCTACGATTTATTTGGACCCAACTTTGCAATTTTTTTCTATCGAGAAAATTTTATGCAATCGTGTTTCTGCTAACTTTGCTACATTTTAATTTCGAAATATTCGATCCATTATTACTAATAATATTAGTGATCTCGCGAAGCCATTTGGCCTATGGCGGGCTCTTAAGAGTCATCAGAAAGAAAAATGCGAACGTTAGGCATATCAACTACTATTTTTACAATATATTCAAGAGCATGGGTCTCCTTATTATAGACAACAAAGGCCACTCAACTTTTATAGGCCATAATTAATCTAAACAGTTAATCAATCCTCACCAATGATTTATTTCGGCTTTCATCTTAATCTACTCACCTACATTCTTAGTTCACTATGAAAAGGAAATTCAATATATCCAATGCGTGCCAACTTTCACAACACCTTCAACTAGTGACACCAATTCCGGATGCGTTTGTCGTCATGAAAGAATGTAATTTACAAATTGAACAATACATTTTCTGTAGATATTGAACCATATTATGATTCATGCCATTGACGAAAACTAATGTAAATCTTATAGTTGTTTCCTCTTCGTGTCTGTCACAGCTATTGTTACATATATTTTTCATTTGCTAGACACGATGTGCTGCCAATAGTAATGGGGGCACGGCCTTCAGATTACGCGGCAGTCGCGCCGCACAATTCGTACGTGCATGTCGAAGAATTCGCTAATCCAGAAGAGCTGGCATCGTATCTGCGCCGGCTGGATGAGGATGACACGCTATATAATTCGTATTTTAAGTGGAAGGTAATATTCACCGATAATCTAATTCTATAAGACGATTTTAGTGCAATAGATGAAGCGACAAAACGATTTCACCTAATGCCCTACGCGTTTTATTTCTTTGTAGCAGCAAACATTTAAGGACCTGTTTATTTTTTCGTAGGTTTATCTCAAAATAGTCCTAATGGTGTATGCATGCGAGCATATTCTCATTTAATTATTCAGAATTATGACGAGCTTTTTTAACTTGTATTTACTTTCCATATTTAATAAATACCCTAATTTTTTTTTAATTTTGAATAAATACCCTCAATTGCAGGGCACTGGCGAGTTCATAAACACGTACTTCTTCTGCCGCGTGTGCGCCATGGTGCACGCGAACGGGCGACGCCAGCGCAACGCGCA
>LQNK01001358.1:0-48043 GCA_001586405.1 Phoebis sennae
GGCGCAGTGGATACAGTGATGGTCTATTGCGCCAGAGGGTGTGGGTTCGATTCCCACGAGTAGAAAATTATGTTGTGATGAAAATTGTAATTTTCTACTGTCTGGGTGTTAATTTATCTATAACTAGCTGTGCACCAGGGCTTCGCACCCGTGGGAATATCGGGATGATATAATATAGCCTATAGCCTTCCTCGATAAATGGGCTATCTAACACTAAATTAATTTTTCAAATCGGACCAGTAGTTTCTGAGATTAGCGCGTTCAAACAAACAAACAAACAAACAAACTCTTCAGCTTTATAATATTAGTATAGATATGAAAATAATTACATGTGTCTCACGTTATTGTTTTCTTGAACAAGTTAAAATGAGGTCTTATATTTAGAGTATCATTAGACGTATGATCTTTCGATAATATATTTATGCTGTTGTATAAATAAGTCTTACAATATGTATATAAATATTTAATGTGGCTATATTATTACTATTTAAAAGTGGAAAATAAATATGTTTGTGGAAATAAAGTAGAATTAAAAAAACACAGTAAAGCTATAGAAATAAGGTATTTTATTTATTGATAAATAAGTCTTATGTTTTTCATTTCGGTTACCTAACAGTTAGTCAATACCTTTTAAGGGTATAACATGTAAAGTTTTGCCACGAGACTTATAAAACGTGACTTTTAAGTCGAAATGAGGTCAAATATCCGGTATGTATTGCGTTGTCCTAGACTTTTAAGTCATTATCTCTTAATAATATTTTGTTGTTATATCTTATGTTGTATGGAAAAAAACCCTCTAGTGGTTGCATCTTTGACTATGAGGGGTCTCGGGTTCAAATCCCGGGTGTGGCTAAAAAGTATGTTATCGGGTTAAAAGAATAAAGGAAACGAGAGTGCACCTGTGTTCGTGCGTACGCTTAAGACCCCAGACTCGAATCCCACGTGGGGCCAAAAACACTGTAAAAAGAATGATAAGAGAGTGCACCTGTGTTTGCGCGTACACTTAAACACTATAATCTCCTGCATAACTGGCTAGTCTCTGTTGAGATTGGCCACCATCTTAATCTTAAATTTTAATCTCATTTCATTTACCTTTGGTTCATGCTTTGGTCAGTATCAAAGGTAACATTTTGGTTTGTGACGTAATACACGTGACTACAGTTTAAATGAGGTAAAACATTCGCTAGGTGCACTCGGTGACCTAGACGTTATCTCACGGTAATTGTTGTTATAGTGTTTGTTTTTCATTACCCTTTTGATTGGGTTTCATTAAGTCTACATGTGTGAGAAATATGTTCTATCTACACTAATATAAAGAGGAAAACTTTGTTTGGTTGTAATGAATCCAAAAACTACTGGACCGATTTTGAAGTTCTTTCACCACTCGAAAGCTACATTACATTATATTATATACATATGCATTGCAGTGTTTGCTTAATTTAAGTGCAGTCTTATAAAAGCGTATAAAGAAATTAAAAATAACCCTCCTCTTGTCAACATCAATACAGAATAAATATAACGCCAACTGCACATTCATTAATATTATTTATTTTGACAATCGTATAAACATCGGCCTTCTTTTACAAAATATGCATTTTTAAGGTAGAGCATTGCCCTTTAAAACCAATGTTGTGGATCACTCAACACTGTCGTCATATTTTTATTACATACTAACAAGCCGCCTCTTCACTCGCGGTTTGTATTAGTTATCTTTTTGTAAAAGTACATAATTACATTGTAAAGATTACATACAGTCATTGCACGAAACTCACAAAGACAGCGTCCCAGATCTCCTCTCTATATTAGTGAATAGACTTACCTAAGAGATCTCAAAGGTTATAATTTTTACTCGTTCTATGCGGATAAATTATAGGAAAAAACTATTAATTCGACGAAACAAAAACACTGTAATTATAACATATTTTATCTTGTTGCAACGTAACATATAATAATAGACAAAGTTAAAAGTTATACAAAATATTGTTTAAAATTTTTAATATTTTTATATTCATCATGGTGCCAATACATAAGAAATAATATTACAATAATATCAAATACCAAAGACGCAAAAAGAGTTTTTGCATATTAAAAACGTGGAAATCACGTTAGTACGTTTCTTGTCCAATAAAGCTTAAATTACGTTTAAAATGATTTCTCTGCGACATAATTTTAAAAATCGTAATGCAGTGAAATAAATAATGAAACGTCGGCAGTAATTTACGTCCATTTTATTTGCATTTGTGGAGGGAAATAAAATGCGATGGCTTCCTTGTGGCCGTCAGTATATCTTTTTTTAAAATCCTACTAATATAATAAATGCGAAGGTTTGTAAAGATAAAAAGTAAAAAGTATGTAATAGTTCCGCGTAACTTCTGATCCCGTGGCAACTTAGAGATTAAAGTAGGTTATTATTCTGAATCTAGGTCAGGGCATGTATACCAAGTTTCATCATAATCGGTTCTTTAGTTTTGGCGTGAAAGAGTGACAAACATGCTCACAAACTTTCGCATTTAAATTATTTGTAGGATGTTCGATGTTTGTTACTTACGTATACATGTACGCTCTAAGCTGGGTTATGCGAACGGAGCCACTTGCTGAAGCTAGTTTACTATATCATTTCTAATGTTTCTGAGAGTTATTTGAAAGTAAATTAAAAATATTTTTTTTAATACTTAACAAATTTCAGATTTTAAGGTCAAATTTACATATGTGTACAAACAAACAAAGTTAATGTTCTAACAAAAACATTGTTTTTCTTTTTAGTCACGGTTTTATTGCATGTGTTGTTACATGCTATATGCCATGTGATCTTTACGTACAATAATTAATTGTATTTGATGTTATATAACAGTTTTTTTAGTTATCTATTACTTCCAAAAACATTTAATGTTTTAATTATGTTTTTTAAGTTCGGGTATATAAAAACTGCATTATAATGTAAAATTCAAGGGTTGTTTCTTGATTTAACGGTTAAATATCAATTTATCATGGGCGGACTATCTATACTCAAAATATAAAACCGAAAAGTTTGATTGTTTGAAGGCACTAATCTCACGAATTACTGGACAAATTTAAAAATCTTTTGTGGTAGATAGTCTCTTTACTGAGGGCTATTATAGGTTACGAGAGAGAAGCCGAGCAGAACCGCTAGTTTATTTATAAATATAATATAAATATTTCTGGACATTTAACACAACGCCTTCTAGTCCCAAACTAAGCAAAAGACTATTCTTCAATTTACTACTTTTATTTGGCAGGAACATACATCCTTTAGCCTTTAATATGCTAACTACATGGTATTTACTATGCATTCCAAGATCGTATCACTACCATGCCGTTAAATGAGGAAGTGATATTATCAGTTTTCACGTTGTATATAACGAGTTACATATCTTCGATGTTATGTACATATGGGTACTAGTATAACTAATCATCCAACCCTAAACTACGGATAGAAATATGGATCTTTAATCAAAAATAGATGTCTCTTCATCGTCTTATAATTTTATTAATATGTTAACACCTTTTCTTGTCTTTACTAATTTCCCACGTTAACATACCATCGTTTCATCCATTCTTAACCTTCAAAAAGGAGGAGTATTTTTGATGCGTGTTACCTCACATCTCCGGCATTTATGGACCCATGTGGAAGACATTCCTTGAAACTCCTCAATAATCAAAGTCGCAATCATCTTTTTCCAAGTATAGTCCCTTCTATGAGGTATGAATTTAGAACGAATTTCTGGATATTTCCAGAACTTTATAGTTGTACTTATATGAAGTTTTATATTAATTATTGTCATTTAAGATTAGGAAAAAAAATGTTCTGCTAACGTTTGGTGACGTGACCACCCGTTTACCTTCCTGACACATCAAATTAAAAAAACAAACAATAAGAAAATTCTGGTTTTAACAAATATTCAGCACGTTGTTTGAGCATGTACATTTATTATGGGCTCACGAAGTGTGCCCATATAATTATTGTTATATATGTAAATAGTTCTAATAGGGCAATAATGTGACTTATAAATATGTAATCTTTAACTATTTCCTTTAGAAATTTGCGATGGTTGTGCTAAAATGTTTGTGAGGTACTTTAAAAATAGTTTTTATTATGCCATATATAAGTTATTTTTAATGTATTTTGATAGTTGGATTATGAAAATACTAATATCCATTAATGTCACACGTAATGTTATATTTTCTCTTGACAATTTAAAGTTCAAACAAAAATTATAAATTGCCCTAAATTGATTTATTAAAAAATATATATTATTATGTAAATGATTGAACACTTCGCTTCCCAACAGTTATCAATTTTTCTACTCCCGTTCCGATAGGATAACATAGGTAAAAACTATCCTTTCTCGGGTTCCAAACTATATTAACAAAATTTCATCCATATCGGTTTAGGCGTGAAGAAGAGACAGACAGAAAGAATTACTTTCACATTCATAATATTCAAGGTACGGATTGCACGAAATTTGGCTGGTTTCGGTTTTCAAAATCTATACATATAATAAAATCGTAGACTAGCCGAGTCTGTACATTTATATCTGTATTTTCAAGAAGAAATTAGTGTTTCGTGTTTCATTTATGATTCTAAACTCAAAACAATGATTTTTTGTCTGTTTGTCTGTTTGTCGGGCGTTTGTAGGCAGTGAACTCCGAAACGGCTTAACCGATTTACATGCGGTTTTCGATTATTTATTACGGGAAGTTCCCCGGAGGTCTAAGTGTTTGTTTCATTTAAATCGGTTAACAGATAAAAAAGATATGATGGTTCAAAGTGATCCATCAAAATACATCATCAATGCGCGTAAGAACATTAAATTGAATCTTTTCAAGTGTTATTTGCACAGCACTTTTTAATGATAAATGTAGTCTTCTCTTAATTTGCAAAGTAGATTACCATCATGGCGGCTAATCACAATAGAGACTATTCAACATGCAGAAGATATTATTTGCGTCCATAAGCAAATATGCATTAAATGCCTAAATTCTGAGAGTTTATGACAGATTTCCATAAGTCAATATTAAAATAAAATAAAATAGAATTATTAGAATTATATTAAACTGAACAGTACCACTTTTGGTATATTTAATGTAGGATATACTTCGAACTTAAACCTTTGCTGTGATATATTTACAAACTCACGTTTCTCAATCTTAAAAATTGTCATACAACCTCTACTTTGAAAATCCACAAAGTACAGAATTTTGTAGTCCACGCGGGCAAAGCCGCGGGCGGAAAGCTAGTATTATATAAACCTAAACTCTACCTTAATAAAAAATAAACTTATCTATACTACTATAATAAATATATAAATAATATTTGATTTGATTTTTTGTTTGTTTGGCTGCGAAACTACTGGACCGAAGGATAGTTTTTATTCATCCTACAAGAACGTATACTCGTGTAAAACCGCGGAGCTCAGCTAGTCTAAGTATAAAGTACTATACAAAAATCCTATAATTTGTACGCATATATGCATTGTACCTACACCATAAACAACTACTTTAACAAATAAGGACAGACGCATTGCCTAATGATAAAAGAAATAATAATTAGCGAGTCAAGGATTAAAACGTGTGAATTTCAACTATTGTACAAAAACAGCTTCTATACCTTTATGATAAGGTTATGTTTTGATTGGCAGTTGTCACAATGCAATTCGTTGCATAATTTATGACATACAAGAAGATTGTAGGTAAGGAATACCTGTATTCTCTTACGAAGTATTGTAAGAAATAATCTAGATTCCTTGAATAGATTTCATAAGAGAGCTACTTCACCTTAGTAGGTTTGGTGTTTAACGTTGAAGTTCTTAGTTTAGCCAGGGGGGGGTTTGTTACAATACTCATAACTCAAAATTTGCTGTACCAATTCGGAACAAAATTCATAGGGAGATAGCTCGTAGGAGAAGGAAGTAGGATATTTTTAATCCCGGATACGCGAGTGAAACCGCAGGGCATTGTTATATTTAAATAATTTAACTCAAATACTACGTTAGTTTAAAAAAATAACCGCTAATAAACACGTTATACCTAAAAAATAAGAGCTATAAGAAGATATTTTTCTTAAAATGATGGTTGTATTTTACCAGTTTACAAAATGTATGAACGCGGTAAGATTCAATGCTTTCAAATTTAGTTTTTCTTACAACGTTTTGTAAGTTTTTATGGATAAAGTTTTTTAGTGTGATCCAATTTTAGAACGACAATTATTTCGCGTTTTCGATCTTCGACAATCGACAGCCATTTTTTGATATGATAGTTTCTTGAAGAATATAAAAAACGATGTGTTTAATCTATAAAAATAAATTAGCAAATTGGAAAAAACGTTTTCAATTAACTTAGTACTTTTAACTAATAAACTAAAACATATCTTATTAGATTTTGTTATATTTAACAAAACACGAATATAAACATAAAACCAAAAACAGGCTTAGTAACAATTAACTTACCGGTTTCCCAAACAAGATCATTTTGGACTCCCTCCTCAAATTCTGATAGTTGTAACCATGGTAACCGTGGTCTTCCTCAGAATCGGGTATATGGTAATATGCCACGTGTTTACGCATATCTAAGTTATTTAGAAATATGTTCAAAGCACTTCGGTTTCGTTTGAAAGTATTGAATGTTGGTCTCAAACTTTGTAATAGTTCAATTGTTTTTTTGCGGTGGTTTCAACACGACCGGTCGTGCACCAGTAATAGAGGCAACTAAATCTTAGCTGATAAAAAGGCAGCTTAGGAAAAGTAACTCATTGTGTAAAAGACAATGCTATATTTTGTCTGCGTTTAGGCTGCGCAAGCGCATGGCAGTGGTACGCAATTGTGATAAAATCGGTTGTAAAATCGTAGTATTTTAGAGTTATTAATAGTATTTTATATAAATGTTGAAATACTGAGATCATGCTCAATTTTAAAGATCATTTAAATGTCATGTTTTCTCTATCAATCTTATAAAGGGAGACAGGGACCGAATGTTATTTATGCTTCTTTTAAAATAAGCCTCGATCATATATTTCTTACATAATCGTTTTAATTTGTTCAGTATTTTATCTAGTCTAAAGTAATTACTACGTATAAACGTTACACACATTTGCATTCTTATGTAACTGTTATAGTGCGACAAATGACATGCAAATAAAATTCAATACAATTAAAAAGAAAACATTGATAAACAAATTGGAATTAGTTTTTTATTCGACATAATTATTGTGTCAACAATATTTTGACAACATCTGTAACTAAATTTAAGTTTTATTTTATTTATTTTAACGCGTATTTCCACATTGAATTCGAAATAATTTTTCATTCGACACTATAACGTAATTTCGTCACATCTCTAAATTTTTTTTTATCTATGGAACTTAACAAAAAAATAATTTGAATACAATCAACGTGTCTACAACGCCTAACACGCACGTGACGTCTCACACGGCACAAACATGTCATGCCTTCCGGATGAACGCGCGCTTTGTTTGGTATGTTTACGGAAGATTAATAAAGGGTTGTCTATTCTTGAACGCAGGATATTTTGAATGGATTTCAAATATCGAATGGTCTATCGAAGAAACACACGCTAAGACCAAAAGATGTATCGTTTCAGTGGAATAAAAGCTTTGAATTTGGAATCAATAAGATTGACGAAATAGCTGGGTATTATTAGTTCATGTTTATAGTTTTGAATTGGGAATAGATTTAATAAACAAAGATAACCAAATGGATGTATAAGTTCGATGCACATTCAAAATTTTAAACTTGGAATCGAATGAGAATTATAGCTAATAAAATGACTTCAAAATATCGATACACATTTAAAGTTTTGAATTTGGAAACGTATTATGCACCTCTTTGAGGTTTGTTAGTATAATAAAAATATTAAATTTGAGTGTTGCATTTGTTTTAAATATGTTGATGTTGATGATGATGATTTTAAATTTGGAATGGAATGCATAAATGAGGTTGGTTAACCAAATAAATTAGATTAAAATTATAGTATGACGTAAAACATTTTTTGAGTGCTGATGCGTTTATTACTTGATAATTTTGAATACGGCTTAATAAAATTATATTCGACAATTTAGTACCGATATAAAAGTAATATTTCCGATCAGAAAATGTTATTTAATACATATAAAGATCCATTTTTGGACGTAGCACTTAATAAAGGTAACCTTACAGATTGTCCCTATAATATTAAGTGAACTAAATATTGAATACCTTAATCGGCCAGATCAATGACCTTAATCGTTCTGATATGGAATTATGTCAATATAATTCTACGTTTTATCATTGTATAAGAGCTGATAACATTATTGATATTTTGTACAGCAATATAAACAGTTTTGTCGTTAAATAAGATAATATTTGTTACGAAAATAGATTGTTTTATAATTTAGTTAAAGATGGTTTAATATTGATTAGCGATACATATTGGCCAAGGATTTTATTTAACTAGCCTCGCTCTGCGGTTTCACCCAAGTAACTTCGGGATTAAAAGTAGCCTATATGTTATTCTGAACCCTTAACTTTATGAACACCAAGTTTCATTATTAGTATAATCTGTTTAGTAGTGTTTGCGTGGAAGAGTACCAAAAATAAATACATTCTCAAAGACTTTCATATTTATAATATTAGTAGGATAATGGATGGATTTATTTGAATCAAGGAATATTTATTTCACTTTTAAATTATGATTACTTTATACATATATGACCTCGGTGGAAATATACAACAACAATAAATTCTCAGAAAAAATAACACAACGCATGCAAAATTTAAAACCGCTTATTGCACACAATTTATAACATATTACTATGTTTTCTAAATAATAAATAAAAGATTTATTACATATGTACCGAATATCTAGTTTTATGTATCGTTCTATAAACACGGATTCGATTCTTATCTAAAGTCAAAACAATCGAATCTTCAAGTAAATAGTAAAAATAATCAAGTCTTTAAAGGTTACTTGTAAACAATGATTACTTTTTTATTATATGTAAATTGTGTGGTTATTGGCTAACAGGGCAAAACAGGCCTATTTGGCTAACCTTTACTTTCTCCACTTATTTCTACGAAGATGGTATTAGGAAAATTGGCTCGAATTCTTGCAAAATTGACTTACAAGCTACAGTGTCCTCTTGTCTTTTGGTACGCTTGACATGGGGTTTTAATTTTTTTATTAGTAGGTCCCAGGTGTTAGAAAGTCACAAACTATCTTCTCTATTGAATGGTTGATGCTTTTTTAATTTCAATAGCTTCGCTAACCAGTAGTGGTAAAGATTTTACCCTTTACATTGTTTAGACCATTTTTAATGTAAATATCTAAATGAAAGCTGTACTACTACAAAATAAAATAATAAATCTATACATATGTATATAAAAATTAATCAGTTTGTTCATCACATAGATATTCTCCGCGCTTATTTTTCGTATCTATAGTGTCTATACTCTATAGCTAATCTATGGTCTATCTTACAAAAATATTTTCCAAATCGGACCAGTAGTTCCTAAGACTAGCGCATGCAAACAAACAACGTTATAATATTAGAATAGAAAACGATCAAATATTAACCTATACAAAATACTTTAGACAAGTAGAATAAAGGCGTGTTCATATATTATTGTGAGGTTACTGACCTTGCCAATTAACCGATTATTCACGTAATTGTGTAATTGTGTTGGATAACCGTGACATATAACATGCAACTTATGTTGTTTTTAAGTATTTCAAAACAAATAATTTTTTGTCCGACTATGATTACTTTATAATTATATTTATTTTACACTAACAAGTTGTATATCTTAAAGGAATCAAATGAAGAGAAAATTTTAATAATTTTTAAGCAACTTCGAATGGTAAAGTCTTTGTCCCCAATATCTATATTATTTTACATTTTAAATTAATCTACGTTCGTAGCAGTTTAACGAACATGCATAAGAAGTAAAATTAGTTTTAAAGAACATTATTTCTCAAGAACAGTATACAGAATGTGTACTAAATAGGTGAATGAGAAACATTAACAAGTAATAAAATGAACAATTGAAGCTTACATGCATTTATATTATAAAGACAACGCAACCAGGTTTATATCTTAAAAAATAGTATGAAATATTGAAAAATGTTGTATGTGTTAAATTTCAGGTCAAATAGTGATGTATAAATTAATATTCGTTTTAAATAATTTACTTTCAAGAATTTTTATTAAAATATCTCTATAAAGTTCTAGTATAGAAAATATTGTAGTGCCCTTTCAGGGTATATTTTTTTAATAAAACGGCCGTAAAATAGAAGAAAAAAGGGATAATATCACTAAATTGCAGTGTGTGTACCGCCCATGCTCCAGACGTATATTCTCGGTGAGTCAGCGTGTCTCATCTGGATCCGGATGTGTTGTTGTTTTGCAATACTTTGAATGGTTTACACAGTTCATTTAATATGTACCTATATATTAGAAAGAAAGAAAGAAAGAAAGTTTATTCCATAGACAAGCAGGTACATAAAGAAAAGTACAGACAATGAAAGTAAAATGAGAAGGAAAGAAAATACAATGCATGATAATAATAATAACAACTATTATAGATAAAAGTAATAACAATTAAAAGCAATTAATATTAGGGGCTCATTATAGAATGTTAATTATTATTGTATGTGTTATTTTATGGAGAGGGGGGGGTTACTAGCACCTGTGCAAGCTTGGCCCAATCGTGCAATGCTCTGCTCCACCCTTTTAAAATACAACAACCTTATTAAACATTTTATCAGTTCAGTATATTTTGTATTAGAAGGTTATAAACACTGCATCCATTGCAAACTAATTAAAAATACTAATAGTGGTAGTTCTAACTTTTAGATAGATCTTTAAAAGTATGTGGTATTATGAAGCAAGCATTATTAACACAAAAAGAGAGCATATAATTGCAATGCGTGAATACTCCACCAGACGCATATTCCCGGTGAGTCAGCGTGTGTCATCTGTAAATGCAGACAGATTTGGAATACTTCGAATATTTTAGAAGATATCCATTGTGGGGTTAGGGGCTATTTTGACGTCTCTTACAGGATGTTTAAATTAATTATAGCAATATTAAAAATGGAGAAAAAAAATTTTGCTTTAAAAACAAAATTCTTGAAAATAAAAATGAAAAGGAATTACGAAAAATGTTTTTAAAAATTATCAATTGGTCAACATTGGATTACGTTTTTGTACGAATTAGGGAATCTGTTGATTAAGACTGAGGTAGCAATATTCCCGCCAAATAGTAATTAGAATTTAATAATTTGGATATAGTTTTTATAGAAGGTTTTCATGTAATTATTTAAACCGGTATAAATAAACTTCTTGTTTACTTACATCAGCGTAAGTGTAGGTCAATCTTAAAATAAAAAGGTTGTTTGATAAGTGTATAGTTTTCAAGGAAGGGTCATTGGCAGATGATAATTTGTGACTCTATGATTGTATGACCTCATAGAAATTACTAGAATGTAGTGAAGTGCTAGGAAATTGTTATAATCGCTGATTTTAAAACTTTTTTAAGTTTTCAGTTAAAATAAAACACATAAAACTTTTGACGACATTAGCACTAACATAACACTTAGCCCAGAAGATTCTTAGAACTGAAATATAAACAATTATATTCAGTTTCCTTTTTTTACCTTTTCCGAAATAATGGGAAAAAGGAAAGACAAAGAAAAATAATAACTAACTATATAAAGTTTTATCCAATTAAACATTAATTTAGAAGGAAACCTAAGTTTAAATATGTATTTTTTCTTCACAAGATATCAATTTATTTTAGATTGATATGAAGCATTAAATTTAATAACAATTCATAACATCCATTAATGAGAAACATTTGCATACTAAAAAATAAATCAGGACAGCTATAATATCATGTCACAAAAATAACCTTATATTATTATAATGATAAAATAATAAGCCATTAAATTATTATGACATGTTTAATGAATATAAATATTAAATACAATGGACTGAGTATCATTATATTATTACGTAATAACCATAATAAGAACAGGTTGAACGTTTTATGGTATAATAATGTGTTTTCGAAATCTGTATAATATTATAAAAGAAGTTTGAAGTTTTAAACGCGATAATCTTCAAAACTACCGAATTAATTTTTTGATTATGATAGGCCAGTTTAGGAGGAAGAGAATATTAATTGTTATTTTCATTTTGTTTTTTGTTTACTCTACTTTTCGGTTGTCTGTGAAGGCCCCTCTACACATCAGCAGAAGCATACACGGACATCATATGCCAATGTCGTCCGCGGACATGAAGACCGGTTAATATGTCTATCCGTAGACTGCCGTAGTAGGTAATTCACGTCTGCCGATGCAACCACCATCCATCGGTAGATGACGTCCACGTATATATGCTGATGTGTAGAGGGGGCTTAAGAAATTACTCGTAGTGTTAAGATCACTACTTTTTTTTTCATTGTATCTACTTCGTGCACTCTTATTAAGTGCAATAAATAATTATTCATTCCTTCATTCCTAACTCTATAGTAGTAAGATAATACGCAAATGAAATCACGGAACATAACAAGTACATTGTACGAAAAATGAAAACGATGAATGTTGTAGAACATGTTTCTATTCTAAGATTATACAGTGTGTATTTTTAATATTCCAAAACATTAATATTAAATTAACGATATGTATTTTAGAAGCAACTTGAATATACCGATTTACATACGATGTATGTCCCTAAAATAAATATTCTAAGATTATACAGTATGTATTTTTAATATTCCAAAACATTAATGAACACATCATAGTGAATTCAAAGCGCATTTTAACGATGCGTATTTTAGAAGCCAACTTTAATGTACCGATTTACATACAATGTATGTCCCTCAAAAGTAAATAAACAAACACATTTTCGACTTTATTCCATACACACAAGGTTGAAAATAGCTTGTGTTGCGTCTAAAAACGGAAGTCGCGTCTCTCCCATAAAATTTACGACAAAATTTTTCTTCACATGTTAATATAACATAAAAAAATTGTAAACCCTTTGTTTTACACAAAGAAAACAAACATTACAATATAATCATCTCTTAATACATTAATTAATTACACAGATATCTGGAACTATATATTAAGCAATAAAAGATATGAATTATTTTTATTTTAATAAGGTAAAGAATTGTATCGAATAATAATTAATCGATTTAAAACTTGTGTTTTTGTGTAAAAGATTGCGGGTGGTAATTCGTATTAATGTTTAAAAAATGTTAATTACTGAAATAGTCTGCTAAATTTAATGATGATTATTATCACCGTCCAATCAGATATCTATAGTCTAAGTTCTAAAGAAGGCTATTTTATATCCTAGACTATAGATTATTTTTGGACCTCTTTTTGTGATTTGAGCTGATTTTTTACCAAAATATTGTAGTCAAATTTAATTGATTTTAACTACTGTGTTGCTAAGGGAAAAGGGAATTTCAACTTGATATTTTTTGACAAAAGAAGGATAAACAGGAAAGGAATACGAAAGGAAAGGAGACGAAGTGGAAATATCGGACAATGCATTAAGTGTTTCTAGCTGTAAAAGTCATTCACTCGATATTTATAGCACATAAAATAATACAGTCAGCCGTGTCGTAAGAGACAGGTTCCGAAATGCGATTGCACCAGGCGTATGGTTGCTTAATGCTGTTCATTTCCAACTAACTGTGCCTTGCGGTTTCGTCCGCATATTTCCCGTTTCTGTGGGAATTTCGATATAGAAGTTTATGTGCTATATTTGTACAAAATTTCATTGAAATCAGTTTAGGCGTAAAGAAGAACCAGATAGACAGAAAATGTTTCTTTCGCATATATAATATTAGTAGGGATTTATTTAAGATATTTTTAAGAATGTATAATATATTATACTAACTTACTTAAGGATGGGAAATTGTTGATTTATTAATTTTCAATTAAATCACTACAGGACTTTTATATGTATAAAAAACAAATATGTAAAGCCAAATCAGATCATCCATTCTCGATTTCAGATTACGCATAATTTTTAGTTTTATCTTAAGTACATTCTCAAATTAATTAGTGACAAAAATTAATTTCAATAACAAGTCACTTAAATAGTTGTTTAGACGAAATTCGACCACGGTCGTCAAGCCCAAACATTTACTGAACAACTCGATATTATTCAAGTGAATAAGGTATCAAGTGCACACTAAATTCTTTTACTTTAATAGTTTCAAGCAACAAAATTTCAAACGACCACAGTAATATTGGGCGAGGGACCAATATATTTGCTTGTTCTCAAAGGCACAGAGGTGGTCTTATTTTATGACTAGCTGTACCCCGCGGTTTCACCCGCGTAACTTCTGATTAAATGGCAACTCCGGAATTAAAAGTAGCCTATATGTTATTCTGAACACTTATCTATATGTGTACCAAGTTTCATCATAATCGGTTCCGTAGTTTTTGCGTGAAAGAGTAACAAACATCCATACATCCATACTTACAAACTTTCGCCTTTATAATAGTAGTAGGATATAACAGGCATGCGGGGCATGCGGTTCACCTGATGTTAAGAGACTGACCGCAGCCCATGAACATCTACAACATCAAAGTGTCGCAGGCCGCAGCTGCCTTGCTAGCTTTTCAGGAACAGGAGGAAGGATAAGGAAAGGATTCATGTTGAGAAATTGGGAGAGGAGTACATCAGGATGGGAGACGGATGGTCTGAAAATACAGGCCTCCATGTTAGGTGTACCGTCTACTTACTACAGATAAATGTGACGAAAATTTCTAGGAATGAAATTGTATTATAATAGTTAATTCAATTGTTTCCCGGTGTTAACTGTTATTTATTGCTATATGTTTTAATCTAATATTTAAAGAATGACTGAATGGCACTTATGCCGGTTCAATAAGGAAATACATATTTATGTAAAATCATTCAAGCCATTGAGTATTTGCCTCTTTAGATAAGAATTAACTAATAGCTAATTCAAAAGCAAATACACAATAGAGCTAAAGTGAAATATGTATTTATTTTTAACCGACTAAAAAGGAGGAGGTTATTAATTCGACCGTATTTTTATGCCTAATAAAAAAAAAATCAACCTAATAATTTTGTTTTAAATAATTTTGTTTTAAATACCATCTATTTAAAACAAAATTATTAGGTTGATTTTTTTTTAATAGTATTTCTGATCAGTTTTCTACGAAAATCTTCCATAACGTAAGGACTTTATACTGATGTAATGTACTTATATAAAAAAATATATTGTAGAAACTCATTTTATATAAGAAAACACTTTTATACTACACTTTTCTTATACTGTCTCTGTGTAAAGAAACCTACATTAAAATTATGTTTACATATAATTTGTGACTTGAGTGAGGCCCATTTCGAAATCTCAGAAATAATTGACTATTTGAAAATATGTCACGACCTATCTATTATTATCCAAGACTGATTTATAATTAAAAGTTGGTAGCTATTTGTAACGTTCATATTTTATACAGTGGCTCTTTCAGTGTTTAGTTTAAATATTTGAATTAACAAGATCCACAAAGAATTCCAATTTCAAGTTAGGTTAGTTTGTCAAAATAAGGCTCCAGTCGCATGGACCGTTTGTAAAAAAATGAAACAGGTTCAACAGGCTTCGACTATTTGATACACGTAACATCTGTCGCAGCTTCCCACAGGATGTCGTTGTCTTCCACCTGGTTAGGCCACACATGGGGGCTTAGGCACTAAACACATGAACGACTTTGCGATTTTAGTATTTTTTTTAATTTGGATTATTTTGGTCGGTGGCAAAAACTTTTCATTGTTTGTTGGACTTTCTAAATTGTGAGTTTTGGTGAATCTTTGCTGCGTAATAATTAGTTAAAGCCTAGACTTCGATAGGTTTAAATTTTGGTTTGAAAGATTGTTTTGGTTGTTGGCAGAGACTTTTTGTTGTTTGTTTGACTTTCTAAATTCTGAACCTTTTGGTGAATCTTTGTCGTGTAATAATTAGTTAAAAGTCTAGACATCGATGGGTACATTTTTTCGATATTTTCACCGAAATTTTAAAATATTTTCTCGAACATAAATGTTGTTCTGCGAATTACAAAATTATGCTTTGATGTTGTTGTTTATCGATGTATTAAATGTAAATTCTAGAATAACACATAAAAATCTAAGCCTAATGACCACCTGTGGCGATACCGTTTCAAGTTAATATGCTTAAAATTATATTATTTATGATGAACTAATTGGACATAGACAAAATATTTATTCACAAAAAACATACATATTTAACAATTTTAATAATTTTGCATAGTTTATTTTAAATATGTTTTTATATGAGATATTTATAAATCATAACTATGGCCCAGACTCGCATGGACCTCATGTGAATTATTTGTATTGTATACTTATGTAATATGGAAGAAGCCCTGGACAAATGAGCAGACTGAAAATCAGCGCTGAGGGCGTAAAAACAGCATGGCTGAGTCTGTCTAATTGCTACGCTTATGCTGTAAGTTTCTTTTCATTTGTTTTGTCGTAGTGTAAATAGCAATAAAACTTTTTAACTTTCTTTCATAATAATTAAAGTTTTTTTCCAAGCAATATTAAATCTTTTATTCGTTTAATTACGCATTCGATTCCAATCTTGTTCTTTCATATTGATTTTTTCATATTGTCTTAAAATAAAATCCACCAGTAAAAAGTTACATTTATTGCGTAATTTATTAAAAAGAACTGCATACACCACTTTTATTCGTTCAAAATTAAGTGAATGTCAAAGATTCTAAATTTAAACAACTCGTTTTGGATTTAATGATATCAAGTCGATAGCACATTTATTTAAACTAATTCTTTTGTTTTAATATATATTATATAATATATACTTAATGTGAAAAAATAGTTCGTCATAAGGTAATAAAATATTATGTCTTTTGTAACAAATTCATAGTTTTTAGGGTTCAGTACATAAAAGGTAAAAACAACTCTGTCAACTTATCAGCCTCCGCTGACTGTCTGTCACCAGGCTGTATATCATAAACCGCGATAGCTAGATAGAAAGCTGATGTTTTCACAATAAAAATTTAACAAATAAAAAAATATATATAAGGGGGGGAGGGGTTACGGAACCACTTGTGCGCATGTTCGACCCGCACTTGGCCTTTTTATATGTCCATTTGTATTACCAAGGAAAGAAAAACCTTGTTAGAATGAAAACATTAGTTTCATAATAATAAACGAATAACGCAAAACCTTTGTGTCCATTATACAGGGTGTCCCGTAATGAGTGAAGCATCTCTTGGGGGATGATAGCTGAGCTAATAATCTATCAAAAAAACCCAATATAGGTCATACGAAAATATCACTGTTTTTGAGATATTGAGGATTTTGTAGTTTTTTCAGAAATGTTGACCTCGCCCAATGTTTTATATTACTGTGGCCGTAATTCTTTTTTGTTTTTCATAATTTTTTTACTAAGTTTTCTTTATGAGTTGCTTTCTCGGATACATACATTAGATATTAATAGAAATATCAGACAACGGAAGAAAAAAAATATTTATTTCAAATTTAGTACAGAGTAAAATTTTGAGATCAGATTTGATAGTGTGTTTATTAATATTGACCGATAATGACATTTAATTTTATTTTTCATGTATAAAACTAACATTTCATACTAAGTATCATCCTGGACGTATGATTAAAATAGGTCCCAAATTGATTTCAAATTGCAATATTTTTTTTTGCTATAGGGAAATTCCATAAGTTTTATACCATTTTGAAATCGGTATTAAATACAGAAGTTTTTAAGTTCACTGACCGTCTCAGTGTAGTACATTTTTTTTAAACCACACACTATCAAATCTGACCTCAAAATTTTACTCTGTACTAAATTTGAAATAAATATTTTTTTTCTTCCGTTGTCTGATATTTCTATTAATATCTAATGTATGTATCCGAGAAAGCAACTCATAAAGAAAACTTAGTAAAAAAATTATGAAAAACAAATAAGAATTACGGCCACAGTAATATAAAACATTGGGCGAGGTCAACATTTCTGAAAAAACTACAAAATCCTCAATATCTCAAAAACAGTGATATTTTCGTATGACATATATTGGGTTTTTTTGATAGATTATTAGCTCAGCTATCATCCCCCAAGAGATGCTTCACTCATTACGGGACACCCTGTATAAAAAAATGGCATCCTTTAAGATAATACAATTAATTTATAGTTTATACAACGTATAATATTTGCGTTAGGTAAAATATCTTACAATTATCTACAGAAAAAAAATAATATGTTAATCATTAACTTTAATTGTAATGTTTTCGGGCCAGTCAATGTTCTGTAGGTAAACCTTGACGATAATAATATAGTTCCTTAGATACAAATAAAAATAAAAGAAAGGAACATAGAACATTATTCATAAGTCTATGACGCAAATCGCGCTCAAAGCCAAAGACGCAGGTTTGAATCCTGTTTCGTATTTTTTATTGAACTGTCAAGTTCAAATAGATATGAAATTAACTTATTTTTTATCGAATGTATACGTTTAATAATTGCACTGATTTGAATAAATACTTTAATTCAAATTAACAATCAAAAAAAATTAAAATCTTATAAACTCTAATAAAGACTTATATTATTATAGGGCGAAAAAGTTAGTTTGTAAAACGCGCTTATCTTAAAACAATCAGATACATATAAAACATCTTTCTGATTATTAAAAGTTTCATAAGAAAAGCTTTAGCTACCTATGCTACTACGTGGATGACCTATATTATAGCAGGATTGTAACATTTAAGTAGGCCAAATTTTTTCAAGATCGTGTTAAATTTAAGCAAATTGTTAACTCCAAACATTAAATAAACTAACCAGGCCACAATTTATATGAAGTAGGTAAACAATTGGTTTGCAGTTATGAGATAATTCCGTTGACCTCCATCATGTGGCCCAATACACTCACGATATTGCTAAATTGCTCAATCATTTAGTGTGTTTTGAAACGTCTTGTTTTATTGAGTTTGATAAATACATTTTACAAAATATTCTTAAAGTAATTTGCACAACATAGATGTATGTTATGTCTATGTTGATACCCTTGTAATTTTTCTTCCTTACAGTACTGTTTTAAATGTTGGGTGCTAATAGACCTTCCTTGTGCAATCCCTTACCTGCTATTTATTTTACATTTTATTTATATTTATTCCTGTCTCTTATTCAAATCCCAGTCACATATTTGCGAAAGTGGAGTGATTTGAATGCTCAATTATATTTTATGCATTGTATTATTTCCGTAATCAATCTTCTTAGTATACCCTTCTAATTCAAAAGCCAGCTAGACATCCGCAAACTCATTCTTATTACTGACAAAAATCATCAATTAATCTAACTTCGTTAGCTTTTAAAAGTAAACAAAAAAAAACGGAATAATACCAACACTAATGTCATTATAGCAGTATTGCCATACTCCAGAACGCTATTATCTTCAAAGGGTCTACCGGATACATGTAATATCACACCCTGGGAGGCTCTGGGCAGGCAGGAAATTATAACCGCGGTGTGGCGTATCCTATGATATGCGATCCAGGATCTATGGTAAAATATCGTTGGCACCTATTTAAATTCTCGTTCATAATTGATTGGCTCAGGGAAGTGAAGCACTGGGGCAACATATTGCATTTTTGCTTTCATATCGAGTGGGTATTTGGAAAAATATTTGAAGGTTTAATTGTAAAAGAAAAATTGAATAATTAATTTTTGTTAAATTACTGAAGATAGTGTTCTAATTTGTTAAAAATAATGAATATAGTTTAAAAAATAAATAATATTAATTGTGGAACTTAGGGAAGTGGTTTTTATACAATTTAACCAAGATGTAGTTCCATTAAGAGGTAACCATACAAAATGTAAATTGTCTAATCAGAAAATTGGCCATTGCTAGAATTGCTACAACTCTGTTTCTAGTAGATCATGGTATGAGGTCTGTGCATGTAATATTTTTCCGGTCTTGTGGGAGTTCCTTCGTACTATGATAGGATAAAGAATCTATCCGTGATTATACACACTCAATTTTTTCTACTATTAATATATTAGTATTAAATTTAAGATTCCTTGATGCAAATAAGCACTTTATTATATCCAAGTCTTTGTAACACGTTTTCATAGATCATAATGACCCAGTCAGGTATAATGTTGTATTAATCACGATTGTCATTTATTGACTATTTAATTGCCAAGAGTCTATTAATTACGAACTGTAAGTATTAAGGTTTTTGGGTTAATAATATTACTTATTTTACTTGGACGTTTATTTTTATCATTAAATTTACCGATGTTTTTACAGTTAAATTATAATAGAAACTGATAAAATATTGCTTGTCCTCTTTTTTAAGCTAAATAAAAAACGAAGACGAATAGCAACCCGGAAAGATATGTCCGTAGCGAACTTCTAGAATATTTTATTGATTTATTATCCTGATCTATGGTGACAGAAAAACAAAAATATTTTATGATATCGACGGCACGATTATATTAAGTAACAGAGTTAATGAGAAGGAAAAACAATATAAAAACAGGTGCAAAAACTGGTGGCCAACACCTATATTTTATTTATAATGTACAATTACGTATAATTGAAATTACTATTAATGCCCATTAAAATTGTTATTAAAATGAATATAGTCCCTTAATTTCAGACAACATCAAAATTTCATATGAATTAATAATTAAATTATTAAGAACACAATGTCATTAATATAATTGTAATTAAAAAATTATAATTAGGTACCACTTAATGTAGATTGTATGGATTTGCGTCATCAATACTATAGAAGTTATTTCATAATAAACTAATGCAGTTCCCTTTTGTTATGAGAAACCATAACTAATGATCTGCAATAGTTAAACGAAATAAATAATGTACTGTGGTAAATTTGTAACAAATACTGACGAACTTGTATGGAATCATGTAAACAATATCATGCGAAGGGTTTCTTTGCGTGCTTTTTTGTCACCTTAGGAATTTTTATGTCCAAATAGTTATACTATACACAGGTGTTTCATTATGTTTTGTTTGTATGTTTGTAACATACTGGATGGATTTCAAAAATTTTCACAATTAGAAAGCTGTATCTGCACTGAGGGTAAAGGCTATATGTAAACACCATGTTTTCTGCAAATAAATATATATATATATATTATATTATTATTATAACATTATATTACGGGAACGAAGCCCCGCGGAGGAGCTAGTAATAAATCATTATGAAATGAATCTTTATCTTCTACAAAATATACTACATTTTTGCACTAGTGTGACCAAAGATCAAATCTTTACTGCTTATAAAGGAACAATATAAGATTTTATTTACGTTAAAGACTTTTGTATTGAATTTTATTTATAGTAATGGATTATTTTTATAGCTCAAGTTGTTTATTGGAATTTTTACATTACGCAATGGCAAAAGAGAAAAAACGAACATCGTTTTTCAACAGGTATAATATCTTCCGCCTCCTGGTTTAAAAATTTTAACATAAAATCTTGCTAACAAAAATGCTGCTATTAATTTTTTTACCGTTTTATTAACAGCGTGATAGTATAGTGATCCAAACGACGTTTTAAATCTTCATTTACGTAGAAAATTCATTCATAAGTAAATTTATCTAAAAATTACATTTTCCATTTCTATATGCAAGAATCATGCCGTAACTAAAAATGCCAATTAAAAAACGCATCCTTAAACAATCATAGCGAATCGGCACAATAACAAATAAGCCCATATTCACCATAACTAATACGAATTGACGTCAAACAAATAATTAAGTGTGGCGGAGTTAAATCTAATCAGGAATATGGCCGAGATTATTGCCCAAATGACGCGGTTTCTGACGTAGGGAAATGGGTTTTTTTTTTAATTTTCCTGTTTAACTGTAGGTTAAATTTTTTACTCTTTTGGCGGGAGTTTTTGCGAACGCGCGTTAAAAATTTGAATTTGAAATGTTTACCTTGATGTTGTTTTGATTATATAGCACGTTTTAAATAACGGTTTTTTCTTTTTGGGTAACTTTGAAACGACAATAAAAAGGATGTAAACAAGAAACTTTACTTAAATAAAAAACATTTGTTACATGATTTTGAGGTTTCTATAAACGACATTTTATAAATTAGTTAACTATAATGTTCATTGTGAAAAACGTTAACATGAGCAATTATTACAAGTTTTTAATCTCGGAAGACAATCTTGACAAGTGCAAATGTCAAACGCGTGACGTACATAGTTCTAGTCTTATCGTCTAATTAATACATCACTAGTTGTTCTGCGCGACTTCGCTCTCATAGCACACTGTTATATAGTATATAATGTAGGTGAAAGAATATTTGAATTCGGTCTAGTAATTTTGTTTGAAAACATTACAAACACATTACAAAAGCTTTAATGTTTCTTCTTTATATATTTACTAGCTGCACCCCAGGGCTTCGCTCCAGTATATATCGGGATGATATATAGCCTATAGCCTTCCTCGATAAATGGGCTATCTAACACTAAAAATGTTTTTCGAATCAGACCAGTAGTTCCTGAGATTAGCGCGTTCAAACAAACTCTTCAGCTTTATAATAGTATAAATAAAAACGTACATTTTAACAGTGAGAATTAGGCCAAGCTCACACTGGTGAAATTACCACCCCCAGCAGAAGATCGGCGTGAAGCAGCATTGCTCTGTGTTTCGTACGGTGAGTGGGCTGGGGGGGTCCGGGGGCCTGTATTGCCATTCCTCTCCCATCCTGTTCTACTCCTCTCCCAATTTCCCATAATTAAGCTTGTTGATACAAACACAACATAATTAAAATTCATATTTCCCGAAACCAGAATAACAAAATTGCAATTAACAAATATTACAATGCGACCAAAACACAAAATTTTCAAAACAAACGAGGAAAAATATAATAAAATCCGCGGTGTTCATAAATTTTATTTAGTGCTGTATGCTAATGTTGATGTTATGACGCAGTTACTTAGGATAAATAAAAACGAAAAATATTTTATACACAAAAATATACAGTATCGGATTACTGTAATATGAGGCCCGATGCAAATTTTATCAAAGGACCCTGTTATTTAAGAATGGTTCATGAAAAGCAAATTTCTAGTTTTATATGCTACAGCAGGCAAGCGGAGCATGCGGTTAACCTGATATTAAGTGACTGACCGCAGCCCATGAACATTAACAACATCAAAGCGTCGCAGATACCTTTCCGGCTTTAAGGAGGGGGAGGAGTAGAATAGGGTAGGAGAGGGACTTAGGAATACAGGTCTCTATATAAACTAGTTATTCGAATGAAACTAAATAATCGTTTTACTGAATAATCAAAATCTCTCCTATAACAACATACTTTGATATGATGACATTAAACTATCACTTCACATTTCTGCGTCCTTTGTTGGTAAATTTTATTATTATCGAATGAACTTAAGTTATCGTTGGAGAAACATGCATAGCTACATAGATACACGAATCTAGCATCTTAAAGATCTCACATCACTTCGCTAACAATAACCTTCTAGAACATTCCCATAGGGCTTTGGGGCATCCAGTCAAATCAGGGCCCCATAATAATGTATTTGGTACATGCATGTTACGTGGTTCGGCTCTGAGCAGCTATCACGTGTGGTGTAACTGTTATGTACCGCGAAAACACGTGAGTTTTTTGCTCTGATATGTATGTATCTGATATGTAAGAATAAGTTATAAGTCACGTTTTGAGAAGCATTAGGATGGTTCAGAATGTGATGCATTTTGAGATGCAATTTATGTAAATATACTTTCAAGGTACAAGCTGAAAATATGTACTTTAAACTTTTTGAAAACTAAAAATATAATAGACGAAAATATAGATCGAATTTGAATGTACTTTAAAAGAAGTTAATTTTGTATGTTGGTCTAAAAAATACAATTTATATGTGTCGAACTTAAATTAATCTGAGCTTGGCATATAAAATGTAATAGCTAGAAATAATATTATTTTCTATAATAATATACTAATGGTAGGAATGTAGCCGTGTTGGCGCCATCAAAATTATTATGTTTTTAAATATTTTTATACATCGAAACATAAATATGACGATCGTTAATATTTTGCTGTGAATCATTAATATCAGGTATTTATTGCAGTTTTATAGGAAGTGGTTTTTTATGGCTTACCAATGACGTAGATTGTGATAAATGACTAGAAAAATAGTATGATAATGTTGTTATTTTGCGAAGTATGGGCCTTATATATTCGTCGATGGGTTTATTATTCCAAAAGCTAGGACCATTTTTAGGGGAGGTGTTGCAAGATGAAAAATTGTCTGATGCCTCTCCTATTATACCCCGATATGGAACAGTAGACCTGAATGGTGAGTAACGGGGCTAAATAAAAATAAATCACGAAATTTTTTATGAATAATGTATTTGAGATAACTTGTAATTTAACAGTATATTATTTATAGCTAAAATATAGTTCTCTCAAAAAGGTAGGTTATTTGGTAGGACTATACATCTGCTACGTTTAAAAAATGCCCCGCTTCTCACCAGCCAGTTCCAGGTCGGGGTATAATAGGACTCGCATCATACAAGTTTTAAGCTTGCCTCAAACACCTAACCAAAAATGCTCTTATCTCTTGACGATATATTTTGATTAGTTTATAGCGCTTCAACAAATGTCAGGATCATTAAAGTTTTGTTCTCACGTAAACAATTCCATTAATTTTTTCGTTATTAACACATCCTGTATAAAATATTTGAAGACAACGTTTGATAAAGATTAATTTAATTATTTTATTATGTTTTCCTTTTTTTGTATTCAATTAATTTTTGTCAGCGCAGGCTAATAATAACTATTGTCTAATAGTATTTGATTAACATAAATTTCATATGTATAATAAATTATTCCAATTCAATCGATGTTTCAAAGCATTTTAAAAATAAATCGAAATTCGTGTTTGTATAACATAAAAAAGAGTTGAGTAAACTTTATAATAATTTAAAAAATGTCACTGTTTGAAAAACTGAATTGATTGTGGTTTGTTCGTCAGAGCAACGTCACGTAGAGTTATGCATTTTTATATTACATTTTAATAACCTTTTATAATATTTTTCTTGCATAATTTTTACGATATTTATATATGACCTGTCAAATTTATAGTATTTTATTGCAATATGTTGATTATGCCCCAATATTTTAAATCTATTTGTTGTTTTGTGTCACTTTGCGTCTTACATTTAAGGCATTTTATTTATTTTGAGTGTCCCTTTTAAGAAGTAATACTTTTTTTTACTTGGAGATGAGATATGGATGGAAATCCGATACATCCGGACGCATCCTGTACATTCGGTCTTAAGCTTTAAGAGCTTTACAAACAATAACCAGAAAAAATACACTTCCATTAAAAACCTCATTTAATGGACGGTAAATAAAATACAGCCTGTATATCTCTTACAACGTGACAATATAGCACCAAACATTTTTTTCAAATTATTATATTTTATTTTGTTACACTATCAAGGAAAAAAAACGTCCCATTCAGGTAGATTACCGTAATAGCGACTAGTAATAATAAGTAATTACCATATAAAGAGCCTTGTGAAACTGTTACAAGATTGTAATGTGAATTTAATTTGTTTACATCCAAGGGTCACGGTTGTTTTAAGTTTTTTCTTTATAATTATTTTTTTATATCTCTGAAATTGAAATTATATTTCTGAAACTATGAGTAAATAAAAAATGCTTTCGAAGGCAAAGTATGGATAAAAAATCCGTGAATTTTGGAAAAAAATAATAATAAAAAAAAAATCGAAAACTGTTATAAAACATTGTTGTGTAGTTTTTAAGTATTCTATATATATATCCAAAATTTTATGAAGTAACTGTTACCGTTAAAACTAAACAAAAGATAATATCAAGCATATACAATAATTGATTATATATGAATAACATACTCAATTGACATTGTTAACTATTAGTAATTACGAGAAAGGCAATAAATAGCTTGCAAGTGTAAATTTCAACGTCATTTATATAAATTGCAGGAAATATGAGATTCTAGTTATAATGACTTCATTGAGTGTAATAAATAATAATTTTCCCGTATGCGTAGGAATGATGGCAATGGTTTTACGCCTCGTTGGTTCAGTGGTTGCGTTTTAGACTTTAGCGAGAATGGGTTTGCTTTCCATTATACTATGATAATAAAATTCCTGGACGTTTAACACAACGCCATCTAGTCCCGAACTAAGCAAGCTTGTACTATGGAAACTATATAACTGAAAGACATACTTTTTTTGTAAATACATACATACTATAGATACATTAGGATTTAGCACCCAGACAGTAGAAAATTACAATGTTCATCACCATAATTTTCTACTCGTGGGGATCGAAACCTTACCCTTACTATAGATAGATAAACATCCAGACAGTAGAAAACTAAATCGAACCCACACACTTCGGCGCCATAGATCATTGCCACATTCACTGTCCCAATCGGGTCGTTATTTATCGAAATCAAACTTCCCGCCTTCGATTTTTTTTTTTCAATTCAAATTCATATTATATGAACCTGCCTCTCATAATGGGTATTGAGTACTTATGAATTTATCAAAAACATATAGTAGTTTTGAATATTAGCGTGTTTAAATAAACATTTTCGCTTAATAATATTGGTTTATTAATTTTTAGGTAATTTTTTATTTAAAAAAATGAGATTTAAAAAATTGGGATTTTAATCCGCGATCCATTGATTTCTAGTGCGTGTATTAGTTAGCCAGTCAAAACAGCTGTAGATGGTAGTTAAGTAAAACCGGCTTTTATCGGGGAAGTACCTGAACACGTGAGCCATGACATAAATACACAATTTCCGCGAATTGCTACAAAATGCTTGGAAATTGCTCAAAAATGTTAAAAAATATACAAACTGGTTGAGTACACTTGTTCTTAATTTTGTCATTAACAGTCTATGATCGTATCCTAATCCTAACTTCCGTGTCCTAATCCTAACTTTAATACTATAAATGTGAAAGTAACCTCTAAAAATAAAGTAAAGTCTATATCTGTATCTCTTCTCTTCTTCACACCTATACCACTGAACCGATTTGGATGAAATTTTTTTACGAATGTAGTTTAAAATCCGATAAAGGATATATGATACTTTTATCCCAGAAATCCCACGGGAAGGGAAAATTTACGCAGGCAAAACCGCGGAGCACAGCTAGTGTAAAATACTTTAACTTACAACTAATAATTTGTAAGCCATTCAATGGAATTTGGTCCAAGAATAAGTAGATATAGAAGTCAAACTTATGTATGAACTTAACTTTTTATATTACGCACACAAAAAACGTTTGCGTGCGTAATATAACAGTTTGACAGTACCTAGCTATTTTGTATTCTGATCATGAAGATAATTTCTTACGAAAGATTTGATGTATAATGAATGTTAATTTTTGTAATAATAAGTATAGGTTGATAAACTACATAAAACCTCTACATAATATAAAATGTACGTATCACAATGCATAATAATAATTAACCATTTACATCTAAGAGTACAGAAAAACCACAAAAAATAGACACATACTTCGATATAAAAATTTAATTTAAATAACTAGATTGATATTGTCCACAATTAATTTAAATGTAATTATTATTATTCTTTGATCTAACCGACAGTCACAAGCCAACCCGGAAAACACGGTCATTGCCTGTTAGACATAAGCTGTTTTACAATAATAAAAATTTAGAAAACCTTATCAATAAAACATGAGTTTTTAATGTCTTATCAAAGTGGTCACGTTTTTGTTTTATTTTCATATTTATCTCAGGTAAGCGACGGAAATTGCATTGATACATATTAATTTTATTATTAAACGTCTTGATATTAAATTGTTTTCATATTTATATAAGTAATGGAACATTAGGGTTATCTTGTGTGAACTCGTTTAGAAATTTGTTGTCGACTGAATGAATAAAATAGTTAGTGCCAATTTCTATCATTTGTTATTATCAATCTCGTAATTACGATATTCATTTATTTTTTTCTATCAGGTCATAAATAAATAAATATTTATTGATGAAGAAGTATATATAAAAATTATTAGAAATAAATATGAATTATTTAAATAAATATAAATATTTAAAAAAACAAAAATATCCAAGTTCCAAACTAAGCTAAACTTGTACTGTGGAAACTAAAGTACATAAGAATATGTATGTAAAATTATGATCTTCTTCTTATGTATGAAGTATCTGCTATATATATAGATAAACGTCCAGACACTAGAAAATTACAATGTTCCAATCATAATTTTGATCGAACACACACCCTTCCGCGCTATAGACCATTGCCACATCCACTGCCCTAATTGAAATTATCATACGTCATATGCAATGCACTTCCCCAAGAATAATTTTATCGTTGGCTACATATTTCAGGCGTTGTGTCATGTACAAAGTCAAATTTACCTTTGACACATATAATGTCAATTCGTGGCATAAGCAACCATGACATTTGAAGAAAGGTCACTCACTGTTAATGTTTTCGAGATTCAGAATCAATTAATATTTCACTGATGTAGTTAACACGTGCTTATTATTTTCACCTTTATATTTAGTAAAATATTAATAAAATACGTGAATTTGGTAATGATTAGTTAGCATATTTTAAGGAGGAAAAACTTAATAATTTTAATTTAATAGTTATGTCGTGTTTTTCAAAAGTGTATTTTATTTTTTATTATATTTTATATTCATAACAGCAACGTGATGTATTGAAGTATGCAAATTAATGGACGAAAAAGATAACAGAGTTGTAAACGTGTCATTAACCTTTATTGAGAAAAATCACGATTACATTCGCTGTTTATTACGAACTAGCTGAGCTCCGCAGTTTCACCCGCGTATACATCCCGTTCCCGTAGGATTTTCGGGATAAAAACTATCCTATGTCATTCCTGGGGTCTCAAAGTATCTCTGTACAAAATTTCATCCAAATCGGTCCTGTAGTTTCGGAGCCTATTCATTACAACCAAACAAACAAAGTTTTCCTCTTTATAATATTAGTATAGATAAAGGATTTTAAATACGAAAACGTAAATATAAAAAAAAATTCAATAAGTTTTATTTTAATTGTTAAAACGTAAATAAAAAACTTTTTAAACAAGCTCTATTTAAAATATTTTCAGTTAACGTTGTTTCAAAATAATATTTTATTATATTAAGGAAATGAATTTGCAAAAAATTGCTTTTAATATATTTGTGAAAATGCAAACCCATTCAAAATATTTACAATCCTGTGTATGAATTTAAATTATAATTATAGTATGATAAAACAACACATGACTAGATACTGGTTCACTTTACAACATAATAAACAGAACAACCGAATTATTAATGCCTATAGTAACACCCACGCTTTCTTTCGATTGTTAAATATGAGTCAAGATAACAGATTCCTCTAACATCCGATTCCAAGAATTTCACTTTATAACACGTAATACTTCTAAGAAAATTATATGACTGTTTTAAAATCCTTTTTTAACTAAATTCCAGCTATGTTATTCAAGAGTTTGCGCTCTGCGGTTTTGCCCTATGCAATACTAGAATTCTAGAAGAAGAATTCAAGAATCTTTGAAGAATTCTTCATGAAATAAATTCGGATTTAATAAAGTTTTAAATAAATAAAGTTAAAAATACAAATAACCTTTTTTCACTTTTTAACATAAGTAAAGAATGAAGATTACTAAGGATGAATGTGACTCAATTTGTATAAAAATAAAAAATATAATTAGTAAAGTTTTTAAGGTTATCGTTGTATACGGTAATGGAGCGAATAATAATTGAAATACATTTAGTTAATCGTTTTCAAATTTGGAACAAGGAAAGTCTATAGAAAGTGAAATAAAACGTGATCATAATTCAATATTAGTGACAAGGCCGATTTAGTCAGGATTAAAATTTCATACCAAGTTTGGGTTTGTAGGTTAGAGACAGTAATTATATGTATCATAAATGCATATGTGGGTTATAAGTGTAAAATGATAATTGATCTTCATCAACATTATGGAAAATTATTTTACGCTTTATATTAATTTATGCTGGGAACTTGTATTTCAATTTAAAAATGTCTTCATTTAGCCTTGGTTGCACAATTTGGGGAATATTTCTTCCATTTGGCAACCGTAAGTTAAAGGTTGTATTAAACAAGGTTAACGAGTCTATGTTAAAAAGTAATTTTAATGCAACCCGTCGAGAATAAAAATTTTTACCTCATAATATTTTTGTAAAATTAAATTATATTTATGTTAAATGATAATATTATAGCATTAAAAACTTACCAATCCTTGTATTCTCGGAAACATTTTGTTTAAATCACTACACAGTTCACTTAACAATCACTTATCCACAAGCACTGTCACAATGTCATAATCGAAACAAGAGTTTGGGATACCACAGGGCTGGGACCGCTACTGTTCAATACGTACGTGTGTCACTCTCTTCGCGCTGAACGATAATGCGCGCGCTATGGTCGCACGAAACGCCGGCGCATCGATGATTCACGCGATACATACGTAGAGGGGACCGTATCGTAAACCCCGATTCCTGACATTAATCGTATACTCAGAAAGTTTTTGATAATTGTCTTTTGATTTGTGATAAGCGATAGACGTTGTTTGTAAACAATTTTTTATCTGTTTGATTGATGTTGATAAAATTTGTTTGGGTTGTATAAGTGTGTCATTGCGTTTATTGTTCTGTTTGAAATGAGATTTGTTAGTTGTAGTAGAGTTCTGTCAGATAAATTTTTGTCAAGATAGAAATCCAATTGAAGGAATGTATAGAAAATAAACGTTCTTATTTAATTGAAATACAGTTCAAAAAATAATTTATTGTTCTGACGGTAACAAGGCTGTCCCACTTTCAAAAGTTGCTACCCTTTTATTTGATGGTCAAAGCCCATTGAGTATATTTTTGAAATGGTTCAATGAAATACCCTATTTATAGAAAATTGTAACTTTATATGATTACTTTATAACTTTATGAATAATTGGAGATCCATTTGTCTTTGTTGGGAATTAATTTTATTTCGTATGAGATTTGACCTACATATCATATATATGTGAAACTCCTGGTGCGCTTATAAAAAATAAACTACAATTGTATAAAACAGCTACACAGATTATGACAAAAAATAGGACCTTATCAAATACGCTAATTTTTTCATAATTACATAAGTACAAAAACAGCCATCGGTGAAAAGGTTATTTTTTTCACCTATGACGTTATGACTCGTTTGCCTTTCTTATTAACCTTTGTCACGTTTACTTTCATTACCAAGGATTTTCATTTATTCAATTTCCTTAATCATTGATTTAAAACAGTTGTTTCATTGGTAAGAAAGGTCAAAACATACTTTATTATGCTAAGTGATACCATCCTATTCAAAAATATGAAATTTCCATTACCAAAATTTCAAAAAAAAATTGCTAAGAACTGACCGAATTTTGAGAACTGAACCAAATTTTGACCTCAGAATTTTTTAATTACAGAAAAATATCTTAGTGCCACTTTAAAACTTTTAAAATCTAAATAAACACGAGACCAATTAAAACCCAGTCCCAGATGATCTGACGGTCACATGCTTCTTCAGTAAACCAATCATTTATTTTATTGCAATTAATGCTACGGAAACAATTCGTTGGATAACTTTAAAATTATTGGTATATTTCCATTCAATAATTAATTTGTCCTAACCTCAAACCTGATAAAACAAAAGAAAAACGATTAACAAATTAACTTGCAATGTTAAGGTTAATAAACGATAATGCTTCCTTCTTGTAATGTTTTCCTTTGTGGGGGAAATTATAAATAAATGGAATCATTCGCAGAACGATTACATTATTTTACAAAATTGCATTCCTATATGAATGTACGTAGAATTATGTGACGCTGTATGGTAATGGTGGCCGCACACAGTCAATCTGCTTGAAAAATTATGGTTTGTTTACATTGGTTGATAAGTTGATCGTCGGCGGGCTAATGAACAATGAAATTCACCTGTCGATAAGTCAGAGGATTAATGATGCGGGGATCCCCGTATGCGGGCTAACGACTAATAAAACCATAGCTCGGTCGATACAAAGTTTAAGGATTTTTGTATGAAAGGCATATACTTATCGGTATTTACTTACGCTGCGTTTCTAGCAATATGATTGAATTTATCAAATGCTAAAATTCGTAGAGATATATCGACAGGTGAAAATGGCTCTCCGCATGCGGACTGTATAGCATGCGTTATGAATCGAATGAGGGCCATATCGACCAGTGAAAACTACTATCCCAGCGGGCGACATGACATGCGTTACAGAAATCGCTTGCCCCCGCATCCGAATTGTAACGACCATTGTAAATGCGCCTTTGGAGACAATGTGACAAAGAAATAACTTGCGCATAATTTAATGATGTTTGGTCATAAACGGACTTGTTTATGTTCTGCAATTATCGATTGTCACTTACGTGTCTGGGAAACCCTTTATATCGACTACTTATAAAACTTGAAATAAGGTTTTATATTATTGTATGATATTGGTTTAGCAAAGTGTTTGGTCGTTTCGTTTATATATTGGACATATGATATGTGACCAATATTGATGCTTTATTATGTTTTTTGGAGAATTGTTATTATTATTACCAATATTGTTTTTATGTACTTTCTTGTATTTAAAAAAATATATTTAAAACTCTCGTGTGTTTATGTGCATATCTGAATCAATGTTTTATCAACTTGTTGCACTACTTAGTAGGATACTAATATTACAAATGTAAAAATTTGGATTTATGGATTTTTTGATGTCTGTGTGTCAATCACGCCGCAACTATGAAACGAGTTTTGATGAAATTTCGTACATAGATAAGATATTAGATAGATTAGGTGATAGGATACTTTTTTATTGATCTACTAGCTGTGCTTCGCTGTTTCACCCCCATATATTTGTTTTCTCCGTGGGATTTGTTTAAATCCTTTCTTAGCGGATGCCTACGTCATAATTTCTACCTGCATGTCAAATGTCAGCCCGGTCCGTCTAGTGGCTCTGCGTTGATAGATCACTATGTCAGTCAGTCAGTAAGTCAGTTAGTCACTTTTGAGTTATATATAAATGGATATGCATCGAATTCATCGAACGAATACGCGGGTTGCAGCAACAAGCATTAAAATATAATTTCTATTGTTATATTCAATGACTGTATCACAATGACGTAATATCTAACCATAAGATCTACATATAGATAGTTCTAAGACATTAAATCCAAGTAATTCGCCCTTCAATTTATCCTCATGCAACGTTTAATTTGAAAGTGAAATTTCCACGAGATCGTGTAAACGTTCATTTCAATGATAATATGTCATTTCTCACGCTTAGCACTTTCTCAGACCAACACGCATTTTTCTTAATATGTAGATTGCTTGTTTGTAATTAGAATCTTTTTTATTTCAAACGAACTATTTTCATTTGTTTCATGAAATTATAAGAAAAAAATATTATCAGATACACAACGCCATCTAGTTTCAAATTAAGCAAAACTTATGGACTTTCTATTGCGTATGGCGTAAATAAATAAATAAATATTGAAATATTGCGTGAAAAGTTGTACATGGAACATCAAGGTACAAATATTATTAACCGGTAAGCTTTTTTGTTTTTAAACGTCTTCAAAACTACCGAATGAATAATTATATATTTCTACCCAAAAAAATTACATTTTTATGATCCGCATAATATGACCGGATGATGATTTTTTGTTTCGAAGGTCATTAATAAATGTGGAGAAAGTGTGAAAAAGACTCTTTTTTACGCTATTTTTTTTATTTTTCTTAATTGAAAATTTCCATATTTATAATACCGAATGGATTTAAAAAAAAATCTGATTATGATAGGATCGCCAACGCTATCATTACCCAACCAAGTTGATGAAGCCGAAGAGCACAGCTATACAAGAAATAATTTAAGAATTTCTTCATTTCATAATTTGAATAGCTGTCTCAGGTTATTAAAGCATATTTGTATCTTAAGGGCAAACTCACTGACCTTTCGATGGTATTAAAAAGTATTTCGAATGTAATGCGATTATTTCTTGAATGGTATGAGTAAAGATTTCATTTAAATATTTTTTCCTAGACAATAGCCTTTCCTTATAACTTTTTAGTGTCATTTTTTGTCACTTGGATAGTTAAGGAGTCATTTGAATTAAAAAACCTTTGGGTATCTCATGGGTATAGTATATTAAAAGTATGGAAACGTTTTAAGTTGCAATATTATGATTTTTATTTATTGCTTGTAGGTAGCCTTTACCCGCGGCTTAAGTCGTTTCGGCGTAATTGACTCACAAACATATATTGTCTCCTTCAGAGAACGGCTGTGACAGACATTTGAACGAGGTAAATTGCCACACAAAATGGTACGGTAATGGTACACACGATGGGACTTTCAAATGTATATAAAAATTCGATGATATCTCACACACAACTTAAAGTTCAGAAATCACTTTTGATAGAGCCTTTATTATTATCATCCATCCTTCTAATTGCAAAAATATCGATGTCATTTTAGTCGATATGTTGTCGATGCCGATATACGCGAGTGAAATTGAAATCACTCGCGTATATCGGTTTTTCTTGTTCTCGTGGGATTTGTCCAAATTCTTTGTTAGCGGATGCCTACGTCATACTATCTAGCTACATGCCAAATTTCAGCCCAATTCGTCCAGTGGATTGGGCTGTGCGTTGATAAATCACAATGTCAGTCAGTCAGTCAGTCAGTTAGTCGGTCATCTTTGATTATTATATATATAGATGTATCAATAAATTTTCTGTTTTAAAGACAATTTTGTATAAATTTATCGCTTCCGATAAAAGTATAAAGAGATGCAGCAGATAAAAATTTATCGGATTTGTAATACAATAGCATTATTAGGTCTTCGGATTATCCTGTTGACCTAAAACCGAGCACTTCAAGATAACAATAATCTATTTATAATACTAGAATACCCGCGGCTTTGTTTAAGAACGATGAATGGGTGTTTCGAATTTTTTTGTCAATGTTATCAAATACTAGTAAAGTAACAGTGAAATACCAAGAATTTTGACCATTGAAAAAGTGGTTTATAGGACTAATTACATTCTTAGAAAATGTAGTAATGAGTATAATGTTACTTATTATAGGGAGTTAAAGGAATTAGTTTTATGAGTAATGATTGTTATAATTACTTTTACTTTTATTAGTAGGAAAAGAAAAATAGTGTTGTGGAAGCTAAAATAATAATAAATTATTATTTCAGTGGACATTGTACTCTCAGAAAAAATTGTGTATCAAAAATGTAATTAAAAACTTCTACTACTCTTCCTATCCCCTCCCCTCCCTTGAACCTGGCTTAACATTAGTTGAACCGCATGCTCCGCTTGCCTGCTGTTACATAAAAAATAATGTGTAAAAAATAGTCTGCCACTCGAGAAAAAGTATTTAGAAGTATCATAATCAGTAACAATTTTTTAAGCTCTACATAACCTTTTTAAATTTAAAATTCTACTTTCCATTTTCTATTCTTATATGTAGACCTTATTCAGGAAAATGAAAAATAGAATTACTAAATTAGGTGTTCGTTCAATGCACCAGCCAAATACGGTAAAGACCGAACGGCAGTAAAGAGCAAATAAATATAGCTGTATTGTTGTTGTTCCCACTTGAAGAGGTTTATCATGAAGGTATTTAAGGTCCGGTCTTTAAAGTTTTCTTACAAAAAAAGAACACGAAAATTACCAATGACCGTACGACCTATAATGTTAATAATAGTATATTCGATCCTAGAAAAATGAAGTTGATTATTAGATTCACATTTTTTAAAATAACAAACAGACAATCTTTAACAATACATACATCATTATTTTATTGAATTATTTGTTAAAAGGCCAAGTTTAAAATAAACAGTATTGATAAAAACATGAATCCATCAAAAAGTAATAAAACGATAACCCAAAATATTTGATAAATCGTCTCATAAGTAAATTAACAGTTTTATCTTATCGTTGACCTAGTTTTTAAATTTGCGTTACGTTATCTAATTGATATCAAAAATCCGCAAAAAGACCAGTTGCCTCATCTTTGGATATATTGAAATGTATCAAACAGTTCAAAAATGCTTGCCGGCGCATCGGTATTTTGCACCAGTGTCATCAGTGATAGCATGTCGAACTTCAATATAAGAACGAACACCGATCGCACCCACGCGTTCGGCGGACGATATATTGCTAATCTAAACACATTTATTTAAGCTTAGCATGTTAATTAATTGTTATACCTGTTTTATAAACTAATATACGTTTAGATTTGACTGTCATATATATTTCATTGACCCATCAACCCGACAATTCACGCCCATCAGCAATATGGAGAACAATCATGATTTTTCTCAGATGATTTCAATGAAGAACAATCATCGTCTATCAAAAATGTTTTCATGCTTATAACATTGACAATATTGTCAATAATATTGTGTTTGTACGGCGTGTATTGCGATATTTTGTATGTAATAAAGATTATTATAGACAAAAATTGACAATATTATTGCGTGTGTGCGGCGACTTAAAGAAAGTTTGTGAAATGTTGTACTAAGTAGCTAATATATACACAACAAAGTCCTTAATATTATTTACCCCGTTCCCGTAAGATTTTCGGGATTAAAACTATCCTATATCATTTCATCCATATCGATCCTGTAGCTTTGAAGCCTATTCAATATATACAAACACATTTTCCTCCTTATGATATTAGTATAGCCTTTATTATACTCATAAGTATACTATGGAAAATACTCGTGTTAAAATAGACACAAGCAAATATTCATTTTTCATTTATTCATTTATTTATCAAAAAATATAAGGTTATACATTTCAATTAATTATATAATATATTTCATAGTTGCACGTATCTCCAATAAAACTCAGATAAATATGTAGGTTGCACAAAATTTTCCTCAAATATATCCGATGAAGACATCATCTCATTTGACTATAACCCGGTCACCCTTATCAAGCCGTTATCATAACATCAGCTATTAAGAACGATCGCAGATAACGCTGAGACAAGGAAATCGCTTTAATAGTCTATTGAATGGATAAATATTGCGTGTTTGTTGCATTTTTATCAGGTGCGACAACCTTTGTTATGTCTGTCTTTGTTGTTTATAAACAAATAAAAATAATAAGTTCATTTTCTTACACTTAAGACATACAAAGTAATATTTTGACTTATCTTTAGTGGGAAATTGTACTATATCGGTCGATGTTTTTGTGGAGGATGGTATAATTCCTCCAACGAAAAGTGAGTATCCTCAACAAGTCCACAGGATTGGACGGCCGTTAGGCCCCGAGGACTGATGTTTGGAAGTGGTATACGTACTTAGCGGCGAAAACATTTCAACATCGCGATTAAGGAATTGTAACGTCACGTGATATTACAATTAATTTATTAATAAACTTTTAGAAACTGTATTAGAAACAAATAGAAGAAGCCACTGGGATGTCTATATCAACATTAAAACTGAATCTCAAAACATCAAACATAAATTTTCATTCAATCAGTCCTTCTTTTGAGGCGTTTTTGTTCGGAACATGGAGTCTTACGAACCGGTGATAAGCAAAAAAATGAAGAATATTACCCAAATATTATAATAGACTGTACCACAGATTAAAGAATAAAAGACAGAGAGTTTGCCGAAGACTCGAGTGACGCTAACTGCTCGTACGTGGAACATACGTTGTTAAGAAAAATTACGAACCCCTCGTGACATATAACGTCAAACTAGACAAAGGTTTTTGTATTTGTTTTTGAATTTTGTATTTGCTTTTCGGCGCCGCTCAAGTTATATACCTTTAATTCTCGTATCTGTGGGCTGTACCTATCAACTAAATAAGCACATAGTTTTACGATACTGTGTTCTTACGTTATGAAATGATTAAATGAATAACCAAATAGACAGGTACGTCGTAATGTTAAGTGCACAAACGTATTACTGACCTACCTGGTATCTGATTTTGCAACATCACGTGACATTTTTTTTCACTGCATACATTTTTATTGCACAATTGCACAATAAAGTGCAGACAAGAAAAGACAAAAGTAAACATTGGAAAATTTCGACAGTTTAGATTAGGGAGGATTTTAAGTCAGAGTTATGTACATACTAATTTTAAGCTCAACGTTATATAATTTATATGATTATGGGTTAAGTCTAGTTAAGTCATCTGTATAGGAAACTAGCCACATGGTTTCTCCCGCGTATTTAACTTCTGATTCCGTGGGAATTCTGGGATTAGAAATAGATATTCTATTAAAATAGGTATTTATAATAGTACGATGCGTTCAAAGCGTGCGTGGACACACTTTTGTGACATTCTATATAAATAATATTACGATCCATCAACTATAATACGTCTGGTGAGATACAATATCTATATTATGTAGCCGACAAGCATAATATATATCCCAAGATAAATCTTAAAAAAAATTATACCATCAGAACAAACAAGACGAAAAATAAATGAACGGTTACTCAAACGCACATCCAATGAATTCTCAAGAATTATCACAGGGAACTCGGTAACAAAGTATAAATATTCTATCACGTCGGAACTCAGTGTGAGGTAACTTCCCCGGTATATACTGCTATAATTCCTAATAAAATAGCATATGACGCTTTAAATAAATAAAGAGGTACATGTGCAGATAGTAACATGTTAGTTATTATCAGTGATTCAATCATTCGCCAATCAAGTGATGAAACATGATTCAAACAAAGGTTCTTTGAATCATGCTTACTAAAAAAATTTTGTGACTAACTAAAGGAAATGACCTAATGAGGCTAAGAATTCGCGTGTCTAATTAGATGTTTGTTTAAATTATATGGCTGTTTATTTTATACTTTGGTTTTATCGTGCAATAAATGTGCGAAGCTACGTAATCTGATCATGGTTGCTGTAAATGTTATCTTTGTAGTTAATGTTTGTAGACTTCTAAACTAACGGCCGTTTTCAATATTCTATCTATCCCTTGTTTTGCTTACTAAAGTCAGACAAATCTATCTATTTGCACTTACTTTCATTTCAATATGCTCTTGACCGATAGCCTTTGCTATGACTTCTGTCAATCTTACGTCAAACTATCTGAGATAATGATCTATCTATAATGTTTTGTACATTATTGAAAACGGCCGAAATTAAATCAAAGGAGAGAAACAAATTCGTGGTAGAGGAATGTAGAAAAGGTCTCTCATGTTTTTCTTTAACATGATAAAGATGATAATAGCAGACGGTTTTTTTTATACTAAGATAGGCAAAGATTTGACCGCTATTTCGCCCGATGGAAAGCAAAACGCGCATTTTTCATGCTTGCCTAGTAAAAGCCTCTTCACATTTGCCTTAAACATCTCCAAATTGTATTTAGTAGGAAATATCGAGAGTGGGAGAAGGTTCCATTCCTTGTATGTCCGAATTATGAAAGATGATGCAAGGCAGACAGCATTTTTCAGTTTTAGTTTTAAGCACAAGCGAAGTGTTTTAATTGAAAGTTATTTTTGATGGTTAATTGTTGGAACAAAATTTTTTGATAAAACAACGGAATTGACAAAAATTCCTACCAAATTCTCCATTCTATTTTTAATTTGATTAAATCAAAACTCTAGGTTTTAAAATATTGAAACTTAATGCACCATTACAATCAAGAAACCGCGTTTAGAATCCAATAAGGTATCTATCGAGAGCTGATAAGGGCACTCAATGGGCTGAGGCAGTAATTACTTTTAGCAGTTTACACTCCATTGCTGATATCGTTGAGATAACATCAACTGCTTTGTCTTTGTTCTTTAAGGAAAAATCTTGTGTAATAATGATTATGTTAGAAATTGTTTTCATTTTGAAATACGTCGTTCCTAAGTATATAATATCTAATTGTTGTTCGGTCTTTGTTCGAGTATTGCCATTTTTTATATGATGAAAGATTAAGCAATTAACCAACGTAACAGTAATTTATTATTGCGCACTACATATTCATTAATTTTATTTCTCTTATTTTACTTACTTATTATAAAAAAACTTCGTCATCCTTCCCTCCCTCCCTCAGCAAGAACGGAAAGTCGATATTTATCGAAGGAAATTTGGGACGCTGTCTATGTGACAGTTTCGTGTAACAACTGTATGTATTCTTTAGACTGTGATACTATCTATCTTATTGTGGTCTATTGTAACAAATAATTTCAAACGCCGTAAATCATTGTAGGTTTTCATTCCTTCGTTGTGTAAGTTATAAAGAAAACGTTGGCTTTAATCGAATTTGCCATAAATAAACTCGAATAATGGAATTTGTTTCATAATACAATGCGACACAAAAACCCATTTTAATCCCGTCTAAAACGTAGGGCTTTATGTAAAAAGGAAAAGTTTGGCGTCTACGGAAACTTGTCAACAACAAATTCAAGATTTTATTACTGAATATTATAAAGTTTGGCTGAAAGGTTTATGTATTGGTGTTTTGGGTTCAATTATTGCTTTGAAGTTTCTTCCTATGGGTAATTGTTATGCATATCCTCGATCGATTCAGTAGAAAGTTGTGGGTTACAATTGGTCTTAGAATAAAAAAGATAGAAATAAAATTAATTTTTTGAAATTGAAAACATTATGGAAGCTATAAAACACATTATAATTCCTGAATTTGATATTTTATTGGATCTTTACTCAAGTTATTATAATAAAAGATAACTTAAAATATGATATACTTGCTGATCCACGCGGCTACGTTCCCGTAGCATTATGCTATACATATAATATAGCCTTAATTACTTGTGGATAATGTAGCTTTTGAATGGTGTAAGAATTTTTAAAATTGGTCCAGTAGTTTTGAGCCAACATTACAACCAAACAAACGTACATACAAACAAAATTTACCTCGAGATAAACGTCGTGGATCCCAAAAAAACAATTTGATTTAAAAATACTTTTATTATTTAATTACAATTTACCCGATAAGAGCGTCAAAAGCGTCCAAACCACCAAAAATGTTTCTTTTATAGGGCTCTGATGTCGGGTGTAGCGCGCGGGGTATATGGGGGGATAAGGAGAGTGTAATGCAGATGTAACACTCGCAATAATGTTATTGCAGATGATAAAAAATCTGAAATATAAGATTTTTACATGTTTTTCTCGTCTAAAACTTACTTACAAAACGAAAAACTAAAATCTTCTTCTCTTTCCAGGTGAAGCGTTCCATCATGCTCAAAATGGCTGACGCGTGTGCCGACAGCTCTAAACAAACTCGCTTCCACGAGATGCACGTGCAACGTCACAACAACGTTAGCATCCTCTACGCTGACATCGTCAACTTCACTCCGTTATCAGAGCGTCTGAGTGCTTCGGATCTGGTGAAGACGCTGAACGAACTATTCGGCAGGTTCGACCAAATTGCTCAGGTATGTAGCGTTATGAGTATCACTGAGGCCCATGTTTCAAATTGACCTGCTAACAAAATACGCGTGCAATGTCAGCATCCTCTACGCTGACATCGTCAACTTTACGTAATTATCAGAGAGATTAAGTTCTTCAGACCTCGGGAAGTCACTGAATGAACTATTCGGCAGGTTCAAACAAATTGCTCAGGTACGTTTTGTATCTTGTTGATATCAAAATGAGGCTTATGTTCAAACACACCCGCTTTCACGAGATACACGTGCAACGTCAGTATCCTTCATGCTGACATTGTCCATTCATCCAACCATTATCAGAGAGATTGAGTGTTTAGATCTCGTGAAGTCGATGAATAACTATTCGACAGATTCGATCAGGTTGCTCAGGTATAACATAGTTTCGCTCATGTAAACGTTATAGCAATTTATACACTTGATTATACATATACAATGCTGATGTTGACGCTAACAGCTCCGATAAATGATGGTGATTTTCATGTTTGTCATTTTACTTTAGTAACTATAATATTTTAAAAATAATAGTCCTTGGGGTCTCCTTGTCAGTGTCGTTTTTTTTCCTTACTTTCGATTTCTACAAATGATAGCGAAGAGGTACTTTTGCGTAGCAAAGAGATACAAACATCTTTGAATTGAAAATTGATTGCTCATACGGATAGAAAAACGCGTAATGAATTTGGAAAAAGGATAACATTTGCCTATAAAATAGGATAGACTATATTATATGAAAGTAGGTTTATGTTTATTAAGTTCCTATTGTTAGTGTAAATTATACAGAAATCCACGATTTACAAAAGGTTTCCAGCAAAACTTCGACTAATTTATTCCGGATTTATGGGATGGTTTAAACTTTAGTACAAAGTGAATGGAGTAAATCATTAGGTAATCCAATTCCGTCAAATCTACCACTCAGCTTGTTTTCAATATAAATTGGGTATAAATCATTTTAATCCTGAAGATATTGAAGCATCTGAGATCCGATATTTATCCTTTTTATTATATTTTTAATGTTTAGCTAAAAGCTTTGTTGTTATTGAAAAATAAGGAGATAACTTGATTTTTAGAGGGTTTACCGTTTGGATTTGCTGTAAATTTTTTGTTTCTAACTATGAAGTAAAATTAAAATAAATACAAAAATCTTTCATATCGATTATATTTGCTTTTGTCTGTTACTTATATTATTTGCACAGTATTAAGTCTAGACAAGTACATATAGCAACCATATGCAACTTCTATTGACATTGATAATTTTAACAGCCAAAAAAATTTTTATACAACATTTATAATTTATTGTATAACAAAGATACCTGTATTAACAGACATTAGCTGTATTATGTATTTCCTTTATTTTAGGCATTTCGGTCTCTCATCGTATACCAAATCGAGTAGTGTAAATTGCTCTCAATCATTTGAAGGGTCAAAGGGCATAAACTATGAATATTAATTAGCTAGTATTGTGCCTTAGGGACTAAGTGACGAAACGTCATTACCAGAGAGGTTGAGTTGATGCTTTATCACTTTGGTGTTTCTTGATTTAATTTAAATTTAATAATAATAGTAAAAAAAAAGATCTCTATACATTTTGTGTCAAACTTCTTCTTCCATTTTTCTTCTGAATTTCTTCTTGAAAATTACCTTAGAGAAGAGAATGAAATCAAGCAGGCAAGCAAAGCATGCGGTTAGCCTGATGTTAAGTGACTGACCATAGCCCATGATTATCTACATCGTCAAAGTGTTGAAGATGCTTTGCCGGCTTGAAGGAAAGCTCTTGCCTAAGGGAGGCAAGTTTTTTATATTATAAGGAAAGGATTATTTATGGGAAATTGAGAAAGAACTCATCTTAAGAAACACATACTGCTTCGCGCCGATCTTCTGCTGGGGGAGTTTTTATACCGCTGCGAGCTTGGTCCACTCGTGCAATTCTCGGCTCCCACTCTTTTAATGCTGAAGATGTTATGCGCAGAATTTCTCTTTGTCGCCTTTTACAACACCCACAAGAGCAACAAGGCAGTAAACGTAATATAATAAAACTAAACATTAATAATATTAAGAAACGGATAATTCACCAAGTTCAGAATTAGTTTCCAAACTGCAGTGCCCAAGTAATTCTGAGAGTAATTTCTGCTATTCATAACTGCATTTCGTGCATGAAAACATTTCAATTGAACTATCCAATTTACTAGGAAGCCGAGGTTTCAAATCTGAAGATAACTTCATGAAATGTTCAAGTATTTCTATACTATCGGTTCTTGAATATATTTTGGGCGAAATTTAGTTACGTTAATGCTTCGCTTCGATTTTAGTTATGTATTTTTAATATATATAGCTAGCGTTTCATTTGTTTACAAGACATTCAGAACATAGGTACATGTTAAAACACGTAAAAAATAATGAAAAGGGTCGGCGAGGCTTTGTTAATATAAATTGATTTATTTACACATAGGTACATACATACATTCGCTTTATAATATTTTATAAACGTAGGTATACCTATTTTGAATATCAAGCTAAAAGCAACTTTTTCTGAACTATAAGTCTTGCCAACTCACCACTAGATCATAATTATAATTAAACTCTGAGTACTGCAAAAGTCACAGTTCTTGTAATGTGTTAGTACATAAAACATTCTAACTACATTACATAGGAAGGTTAATGGAGATCATATGAACAAAATGGGGTTTTGTTATGAAACCATAACGGAAAGTATAAAATTTTACTAAAATAAAACTTCCTTTAATTTTGAAAAGAATTAAAATGTTCCTTGATTACCATTCCCAAAAATTCGCTCTGTATAAGAAATTTATCAAGAAAATGGAGGAAGGAATTTAATAAAAAAAATGGTAAAAATATATCTACAGAAAAGTGTACTTGTTTGGACACGATAGTCTTCGCAACTTGATGGATAGAAAAAATAATTACTTATTATGATAAGTCGGTTAATAAGAAAAGTTTCAGGGATTAGATGACTTATTAGATAATATTTGAGTTAAGCCGTGGAACATAGCTGGTACAAAACATGGACATTCATTTAATGTAGGAACATTATGAACCCATATTTCTTATAATTTTGTAGATCTTGCATAAAACAAAAAGAACACAATTAATTTCACATTTTCTATGAAAACCTAAAAATAAAAATATACGTAATTATGTACGGTTAAACTGAATTTAAATCGGAGCAATTAATAAACTGATTCAAAATGATTAATTACGCAATAATTGACACTCTAATGAATACAATTAAAATACTAATGAGCTTAAATAAATTAATTTAGGGGCGTCAATATTTGTAATTAAAAGCGGATCGGTGTTATAATTAACGGTTCTCGTATAATGACAGTTTTAATTCAATATTTATTGTTTGCTCACGTGCGTACTATTGTGATTATGATCATTAAATACGTTTGCAATTAAGCGTTTTTTATCATAAAATTTTATTATCATGCAATTTGACTTTTAATAGTCCGTGAACAAACCTAGTAGATACGCAGGTCTCTCTCCATCGATACTTTGTATAAAAGAATTTGGTATTATGTTCGATGAAACAAATTAATTGAATAAAATAAACGTATTTACAAATAGCATGCTCACTACAGAATCATTCATTCCGAGATTTGTTATCCTAGTATAATGTTACTGCACCACGTTTATCTACACAATTGCTAATGTTATTTATCAGGCGTATAAAAATAAAGAAATAAGATAAAGAATTTTGAGTGATGTTATGAATGTATTTAAAGGAAACATTAGGAATTAGGATGTTTTGGAACAATACACATATTATTTTGATATTACATTCTGTATTAAAGGCCATTATTCTCGACAGCTATTTGCTTCTGAATAGCGCGGGAATATGATGTAAAGACGTTTTGTGTGGAATTGCTTTGTTAGCACAGGCACATTAAGTACAAACTTGAGATATAATTGATTTAGCTGATGGTTCAATTATCTTTGTTATACCCTGGTCCTAATGTCCTTCAATTCCCTTTACATATAAACCCTAATTTGTCACTACTCATAATATAAATGGTTATTCCTTTACGTAAATGTTGTGTTTATAGAGTTATTAGATTAATATTATTATAAAATTAATAAAGAATACACACACACACAATAAAATATTACTGAAATAATCATATACATTTCTACAACGTTTTTTAAAATATGAGTATAATTAATTTACTACTAAGCTGAAAAAGCCGAGCTTGGTTGAACTATGTTTTGAAATTAAATATTACCTCAGTGTTTTATCTAAACTTGAGTAACCTACTAACTACTCAAGACCACGCTATGCTGAATTATTATAATCCTAGGGGTCAAAACTTTAAGTTATAAACATTTCAGACCGCGATTTACATGATCAATTCTTCTGATACACTATTCACGTTTTTGGTCATTAAGGTTAGTCTTTGTACCTTTACAGCGACAAAAGTATCATTAAAATACTTTATACATATTACTTTTAATATTATTAATGTATATGGAAAAAATTTAAATATGTTTGTTAGTTGTCCTGTTTGTGATTTCGACGAAATTTGATACAAACAAAAGAAGATTTGTAAATCTGTTATGACCTAAAGATTTGAATTAAATTTCGTTGCGGAAACAAGTTGGTGTTGAATAAAGTTTGTATAAAAAGCGCCCTATTATATTTAATTTAAGCTAACTACCACTGAAATAAATTATATTGAACTTTACAAAATATGAGGTGAAAATAACATCGATGTATGCATAAGTCTCGACTGTTGGCACTATGAAATTTTACTCAGAAAACATTGTCTGTGCATACAACAATCTGTTGAAGCGTTGATAAGTGAAGAAGTAGAATGTTTTATATTGGAGTATTATAAAGTTGATTTATATGAAGGAATTATCAAGTTATCCTTTCAATATTGATTATTATTTAATGGGAATAAATATTGAATTAAATATAGAGAACGCATTTGGATGTAATTTAGCTAGAATAGATCAAAAGTGGGATTCGTTCATATGCTCATATGCTCATGATGCTTTTGATGGTCAAATAGGCCAAGTCGTGGAAAACATAGTTTTAAATAAAAGTTATCAGTAAGTAGGTTTCGATCATTAAAAGGCGTATAATAAATCTCAATCTATTTAATAAAGTTATGAATTTTTTTTTTAATTCTAAACTATGTAAAAGGAAGTATAATATAAAGCAAAAATAATATTGTTCAGATAACATTGTCCGTGCATGAAGCGATCTTTGTTCTTGACAGCTATTTTTCTGCTGAATAGCGAAGCGTTGATAAGAGAATACGTCGGTCTTTCGTATTGATGTCATACTCCTAAACGTTGTGTGAATGAATTTCATTTTGCTGATTTTCTCGTCTGACTCTTGACGAAGTCTTATCGTAAACGCCTTTTAGTGCAATAAGCAAGAAGTGTTAATTTGCAATGGTATTTGAGGCAAGCTAAAGACTCTTCTAATGCTTCTCAATTACTTCTTCTTCGCTGCTCACCAGCCAGGTCTACAGTTCCATGTCAGGGTATAATAGCACAAGCATCGTGCAAGTATTCAGCTTGCCTCAAACACTGACGTAAAATGGTCCTAGCCCTCGATGCAATATAAAAGTCACTATCTTCTTCTTTTATATATTCATTTACTATGGTCTGCCTCTATGTTTTTTCCCCAAAAATCGTTTTTCCCAAAAGTCATTTTATATATCTTAATTACATATATATTATACTAGCTTTTGCCCGCGGCTTCGCTCGCGTAGACTACAAAATGAACATAGTTGTTATAAAAAAAATATGACATTAATTATATGTATTTAATTTAACGCTCATTTATACAATTTTAAAATTAAATCTTAACCTATAAATATATTTTATCTATGTACCTTGCTACTATTTTATATATATGTTTATTATTTATATTATAAGTATATTTTTTTATTTGTTTATATATTTTTTTTTTCATTTACATTTTGTTTTCTACTCAGTTATGCACATCGTCTATTCTTTTCATTAATGAACTTTTCCTATATCCAAAGGCTGCCTGGAAGATATCGCTCTTTAGCGATAAGGACGCCTACTTGCACTTATATTCTGTTCTTTTCATGTATGTATCTTCTATGTTTGTGTGCAATAAAGTGTTTTCTATTCTATTCTATTCTATATTTTCCAGAACCTCAATAATGTATGAACGAAATACTTCTTTTTATTTATAGTCTAAAAGGCATTAATTCCTATAAAAAGATATGTTCAGTTTACTAAAAAAAATAGAACAATTATTGAATCTTAAAACCAAATAAAAATCTAAGATAAATTCCAAAACCTAAACGACGTATTAACAAAAAACTTCTTTTTATTTATAGTATCTAAGTCAGAAAATATCTAAAAAAATATGTCCATACAATAAATAAGCTCAAATCAAAACAAAAATCTGAGGCTTATCTAAAAAATCTAAACAAAATATTAACGAAAAACTGTTTTGTTA